>PVJI01007778.1:0-75851 GCA_004026765.1 Micronycteris hirsuta | reverse complement strand
CCCTTCCCCTCCAGCCCCACCTTCCCCCCCAGCCTCCCTCCTCCCCCTTAGTTCTGTCCATGTGTCCTCTACAGTGATTCCTGAAAACCCTTCTCCCCATTGTCCCTTGAAGCCTGTAATAGAAATCACACTTTATTTCGTGGGGATGTGGCCAGCCTGATACCTTTTTTTGGACAACAGGGCCCTTACCTTAGACATGATTGAGCCTTACCCTTTACTTTGGGTTCTCTTGGTTGGTATTACCTCTGCCCTGACCAGGCCAATTCAGCATTAACCTCACCAATTGGTAACAGAATAGATGCATGAGCCAAGGCAGGCCAATGAGAGCCCTAACCAGGACTTTTGATAGAGCTTCCAAAAACAAGGGTCTTTATTTTCCCTATGTGGGTAGAGCATAAGCCCTGAGCTGCTGGAGACTTCTCTTACCATTATGTCAGGTAAATTTTTCTAAGAAAAAATTTAGTAGAGAAACAAAATAGGATTGAGAGAAGAAAAGAAGCTCTCCTATGGCATAGTTGTCACTGCTTCTGAAGTTCGGCCATTTTAGACTTTACATGAGCCAACACTCAAGCCCTTTTTGTTTAAGCAAATTCGAATTATGTTTTCTGTTACTACAACCAAAGACATCATAATCAACACAGCAATTCTAACCTAAAGGTTCCCATGTCCATACCCTGTTGGCAATTTCCTTTAAGAGTACCCCACTCAAGGAAGACTCTTCTGAAAATGAGCTGACTTGGGGGTTTCTCCGTGTGTTGGAATTTTTCTGGGTTTCTCTGGTATGAATCCAGGGTTTGTAACACATGAAATTTCTGAGGGTAAACCTGGCATGTGGGGGTAGTGCCTACTTTCTGCAGGAATCGCAGAACCCAGCCAAGATTTGGTCTCCAGAGAATGCTGCCCTCAACAGTATCTCTCAACCTCTGGAGGTCAGAATTGTGACAGAAGATGACTGGCCTAAGAGAGTATGGAGGTTCTGATGTTTTCCTGAAATACCCATAAGCTTCTTGAATTCTGTACCACATCACCCTTTTTAGTCTGGACATCTTAGATCACAGGAACCTTTTCTGTGGCTCTATAGGTCAATAAGAAGATAGAAATCCAATCCCTTATGAGGCATTATTCTATTCCATTACTTCCCAAACTGTAACATGTCTTTGAATCTCCTGGAGGGTGTATTAAAATACAGAGTCTCTGATTCAGTAGGTGCAAAGTGAAGCACAAAAATGTGCATTCCAACCAGTTCGAGGTAATGCTGACTCTGCTGGTCTGAGACCGTAATTTGAGAATGATTGCCCTGTAAGAATACCATTCACAGCACAGGTGACAGTGTAGTGTGGGGCACTAACACTGATGGGGCAAGGTGTGCATTTGATGGCAGTTCCCCAGCAGAATCACTGCTGATGGAGAAGGTAAAATCCATTTCTCCCAGGTGATATATTGGATTATTTCTCTTTTTGGAGTACAAGGATGCATTTATGTACCCTGAACTTTTTCTCTTATCTGAGTCAAATTTCCTAAGCTGCAGTGACTTTAAGTCACCCTGTTGATTTCCTGTCCCTGTGTCTTATGCAGAGTTTGCAATGGCCAAAAAACCCATCAGTCATGGCACAAGAGCTTTTGTAAACATTAGGCTAGACAGCACAGATTAGGAAATCTCCAAACTGAATAATTAGTCAAGAAAAATAAATATTCTTTAGCAAACACCATAATAACCACATTGGGCTTACAGCTTATCAATTCACTGGGCCATCTGTCCAAGAAAAGTAGGCAGGAGTCAGTCATTGTGTGAGTCTTCAGGGTGCTAACAGCAAGAGCCCAGTCAGGTTAACTGACTAAAAATAAATAATATTGGCATAAAATAAACTCACAATAATTTTAAAAATTAACAGTTATAAGAATAATTTAAAATAGAAAAACTCAACTAAAGAAGGTTGCTGACACAATAGAAGGTCCTAAGATTAACAGTCCCGGGCCATCTCCTATGCAAGCAGGCTGACGGCCTGAGGATGTGCTGGGATGCTCAATAACCCCCACAGAGGCATTCTCTGAGAGCTGAGGCCCCTGACAGGAAAGACTGTGGGTAGAATACTGGTTCCATCAGGCTCCTTTAGTCCAGAAGAGACTGCCATCACCACCCAGTCTCTTGTGCAGGCCTCCACACACAAGGATTATGAATGAACGGAGATAACCCTGGCTCCTGAGAACTTCTGGGATGGTTGGGGGTGAAAGGACACACAAAGCCTCCAGCTGCAGCCCAACTAGAAGGAGATGTTCTCCAACCAGGGATCCCGTGCATGAACTTCATTTTCTCATCTGACTGTAGCTCACTGGACTGGAAGCTTCTAATAAAAGGACAAGGTCTCATTTGTATGCTCAGCATCTATTGCAGTGATGGACACATGATAGACATTTTGTTGGTGTCTAATAAATGAATGAGAATGTGCTAAAAACACCGGGAAGCTGTATCACTACATAGGGCAGTTCGTAAAGGTTGTTCAAGGTAAGTTTCCTAAAACATGAACTCTGTGTGTATTTTAATTAAGAAAAGATGTTCTATTTTGATGTACAGGATTAACAAATACACAGGGGCAGGGAGGTATACCCAGAGCTCTGGACTATAGATGAGACTGGTCATCTGCAGTGATGTCTTCATCTTGGAGAAGTAAAAAAAGATGATGATAAAAGTCATGCTAAGCTGTTTGCATGGATTATTTTATTGGGCTCTATAAAAATCTCATGAGTTAGTCACTATTATTTGCCCTATTTTACAGATGAGGAAACAGAGGCTGAGAAAAGATAACCAATTGTTCTATCATATAGTGAGATGTAATAGGGCTAGACTTAGGATGCAATGGTCTATACTCAGGATCTAAATCAGTAACCGCTGCAGTTCATTTCTAACCTGTAGGATCAAGCAGAGGCCTCTGGGACTTGAACCAAGAGCCAACTTCTTATAGAATTGTACACTTGAAACCTATATAACCAATAAATGTATTAACAAATGTAACACCAATAAATGCAATAAAAATACATTTAAAAAACTTTTTTGCCTATTTCAAGTCAGGTTGTTTGTTTTCTTATTATTGAGTTTTAAGAGTTCATTGTATATTTTAGATATCGATCTTTTATTACATATGCATTTTGCAGTTATTTTTTTCAGTCTGTGACTTGTCATTTTATTCTCTAAAGAGTGTTTTTCACAGAGGAAAAGTATTTAATTTTAATAAAGTCCAGACTGTCCATTTTTTCTCATAAATTGTGCTTTTGTTATTATATCTAAACACGCATCACCAAACCTAAGATCACCTAGATTTTCTCTTATGTTAGCTGCTAGGATTTTATAGGTTTTCATTTTACATTTAGGTCTGGTATCCATTTTTTAGTTACATTTTGTGTAAGGTGTAGGGTCTGTGTCTAGATTGTTATTTTTTTGCTGGTGGGTGTTCAGTTGTTCCAGCACCGTAAGTTGAAAAGCTTTCGCTTTAGAACTGCCCTAGATCCTTTCTCAAAGATCAGTTCCCAATATTTGTGGGGTCTATTTATGGGCTCTCTTTTCTATTTAACCATTATGTTTGTCTATATTTCATCAATAGTCCATTATGTTTGTCTATATTTCATCAATAGTCCACTCTCTTACTATAGCTTTATAGTAAGACTTGAATTTGGGGAATGTCAGCTATCTATTTTATAAACTCCAAGTTTTGCACTTTGGAAAACATGTGTCTGTGAATCTTTATAAATGCATGTTGTGTAGTAAGGGTCTGCATAAGTAATAGAGGTCACCCCTCCCTTCTGCCTGTCAATACACTCAATCTATCACCAGAGTGTAGAAGCTTAGCCTCTGCAACAATCGGCTACCTAGTCACATGAAAATGAATCGACCTAGGACCCCCACCAATTAAGTGCTAAGACATTCTGTAGAGCTTGACACACTCCTGGGGCACCTCTGAGAGGACACTCAGATGACATGATCAGAGTAGAACCAGACTGGGGGAGGCAAGAGTAGAGTGACTACCTGTCTACTGCTTGCTGAGGCATGTTCAGAGCTCAGACCTAGGATGTGGCTTCTCAGCTAGGGGTTGCTTACTGTAAGGCTCTGACTAGCTGCCCATCCTCCAATGTCCTTCACTGTGCTCACTGACCCCAGCCTTGTGGGGTCAATCCAAAACTCAGCATCTCCTAATACTTAAATTTCTGTATTTCTTCTTAGAATGACACAGCCCTCCTTTTAGATCTCTGAAGTGGCCTTCCTCGAAACTTTTCTCCTTTGACCCACAAAGACAGATTATACACACACCCATTTTTCCCTCCTTTCATGGGTGATGTAAATAAATAGATTTTGTGCCCTAAAGGAATTCATCATCTCTCTAGGACATAACCAATAAAAAGAGAAATTTAATCTCTGATAGAGCATTCTCCCTATTGTATACATTTTTATTTGCTAGTAATCCAGATATAATCCACCACATATTGAAGTAGTCATCTCTAATTTTCTCTGTCTCATGAGCATGCACCCTGGCTATAGGAAGGATTGGTCTTATATTATTTTTTTCATCCAAAGCCCTTTTCTATCAAAGCTCACACAAAAGAAATAGCCATGTGCAGAAATGTGTACAGATAAATTATACCTCTATAAATGGTAATCATACCTCAAAACAGCAGAGTCTGATAATGTTCCATCAAGGTAAAAAAACTCAAGAATTTTGCCCCATTAAGCAATTACACACAGATAGTAAGATAGGGTATACTGTTCTCCTTAGAAAAGAGAACAGTAGTCACTAGTTCTACCTCTCTGGCAGGTAACACTCCCACTCCCAAAGTCCGTGTCGTTCTAGATAAAACGCTGTACATAGATGCAATAGAGTCACCTGATTCAAATGTTACAGTTGGATAGAAAACAGAAGCAATTATTTGCCATGATCACTAAATATCATAGAAATCCATGTTCTCTATAAAGAAAGGCTTCACAACAGAAGAATATATTTCCTCACAGAGAAGATGAGCCTAGTTTCTGGATGGACCTTCAGTTCATAACTCTAAATTATATGTTGTAAGTAAAAAAAAGTGTGTTTGCCATGTCTTTGCAATGAATAAAAACTTCTTCATGCTATTTGTACTTAAAAAATAGTCATGAAGGGTAATGTATTATGTTTGTTCATAATAGCTTTGTACCAATAGACATTGAAAAAATATCCAACCCCAACTTCAAGTACTGACAATTTTCTACTTTTTTAGGTGCCACTGGAAGGTAAGATAGCACCTAAAAAAGTAGATAAAGCAGGATAAAGGGTACATCTTCAGTTCATATTGTTTTCAGGTATCAATTAACTAGTTGGTGGATCGTATCTTTCTCTTTTCACTTATCTATGATTTGACCATTTCATTTTTCACCATGCCAGAAGAGAGATACAGAGAGGTAATAAAATTCAAAATAATCAATTTTGTCACTTTTTAATATATCTTGTACAAGGCTGGATAGGAATGGAGTTTGAAGTTGCTGACAAACATTGGAAACAAGAATAATTGTATTTTATCTGGGTCTCTGCCCTCTTTCTGCCTTTGCTGATTCTTAACATAATTATGAGGATGTATCTTGATAACATAAATATTCAATAAATACCAATTCAATGAATTAATATGTAGTTCTTGGTCTTGACTTTTTCTTCTCATATCTTACCTGGATGTTTCATTTATCCTCTCTGTTACTCCTCCTCACATAGTGCTTTCAAATTTTAGTGTGCATTAGGGCCATCTAGGAGCTAAAACTCACATTTATTATGGGGCCCAAGATAAGATTTTCTGATTCTTCCCAGGGGTCCATGCTTTGGAAAATCATAGCTCTAATGTATCTGCCTTTGCTTTTCTGTGGCTTCTTTTACTCTACTCAGGAATGCTTTCTGTAGCAAATGATTTTGTGCCCCCTTGTCACATTCCTTTGTGTCCTCTCAGATTTTAGTGATAGCTATGCTGGACAGTTCTTTGCAAGACTCAAGCTGCCAGAGACTTCCTTCATTTGGATATTTCTCTGCTCTTCCATCTTGGAGCCTCCCCTAAAGCTGTATTAATTCATTCCACACACAGCCTAGAAGTATAGGGGAGCTAAAATACCTGAAGAATAGGAGCTTGGGGTAAAAGGTGCAGCCACATTTTTGTACTTAGGGTAATGCTGAGAGGAAATCTGCAGGCTTTTCAGAGGCCCTGCAGAATTGCTACAGATTTGACATTGCACATTCATCCTGGCTGCTCCATTTCCATGCATCCCTCTACCATTTTCCTCATTCCTATCTCGTGGGTCATGTTACAATAAACTACCTGCACCAATATTTTTGCTCCAAGCTTTGCTTCAGGCAAATCTAAACACAATACCTTCCCTAAACTTTGGCAACAGTGAGCTACTGTCCTATTTCTCTCATTCCCTTTATCATCAACTACCTAGATGACCTTCACTCAGCAACTCTATTTGCCCTCTCTGTTGGTTCTTCTAAAAGGAAATATGGCCTCTAGCTGATGTACTCTCCCCAAATCCATCTCACATAAGTCACTTTCTATGTTTCACATTCCATGTGCTTTTCCAGGCCACTTCCCCTTCCATTCTGCAGGATTTGATGATGTTAACACTTCTTGAAATTCAGATGAAGCATTGTCTCTCCTCTGAATCTGGAAAATCTACTCCACTGTCAATATGGACTTCTTTCAGAACTCTGTAATACTTTATTGTTTTTGCTTAGTCACATGGCCTGTCTTCTAGTAAGTTCCTTGGTTAGAAATTCCCAACTTTTCTAGACTCATAGTATCTCAGTAATATTTTTTCACAATACCCTTAGGTCAAAGTAGATACCAGTAGTTCCATTTATCAAGGAGTTATATCCAAACAACTTAATAAATATGTATTAATTAACAATTGATTAGCCATTTGGGAATACAATACACATAAATACTGATTCAGTGGTAAATAAGCACAATTACTAAAGATATGTGTGTGCCTATTGAGCACTGCAAAACTTTTCAAAATTTGGGTCAGATTAGACACATGCACACTCATTTTCTTTTTCACTTTGATTTTTATACATTTTTTATCTGAAAACACAGGCTTGCAAAGACATCATTCAAAAGTGTGCAACATAATGTAATGAATGCTGAAACTGTGAACTACTTTGAATTAATAATAGATATATAGGTCAATGGAATGTAATTGACAGTTTAAAGTTACCCATTTATGGTGAATTGTTATTTGATAAGGTGCCAAGATAATTTAATGAGGAAAAAAATAGTCTTTTCAATAAATGGTGCAGGAGCAACTAGATATTCACGTGTAGAAGAATGATGATGGACCATTCCTTCACACCATATAAAAAATAAACTCAAAATAGACCTAACTATAAGAGCTGAAGCTAAAGAACTTTTAGCAGAAAACATAGATGTAAATGTTCATGACCTTTGACTAGGCAATGATTTTTTAGATATGGTAAAAAAAAGCAAGAGCATAGAAAAATTGATAACTTCATTAAAATTAAATATGTTTGTGCTTTATGCAATGCCATAAACAATAAAAGAACTACCCATAGATTGGGAGGAAATACTTGTATATAAATATATGATAAGGGACTCGTATGTAGAATATATAAAAACTCTTGCAGCTCAATTAAAAAAAGACACATAATCCAATTTAAAAACTGGCAAAGCTAGACCTTTCTCCATATATGATAAAAGAATAGTCAATAAACACATGGTAAGATGTTCAACATCATTAATCATTATGGAAATGTAAATTAAAACCACAATAAGATATACTTCTTACCCACTAGAATGTCTATAATCAAAAGCAATCAATAACAGTTATTGTAAAATATGTGGAGAAGATGGAAACCACCTGCATTCCTGGAGGGAAGGTAAAATGCTACAACACTTTGGTAAATATTTTGGCAGTTTTTCAAAAGTTCAGCACAGAGTTACTTTTTTTTTCTGTCTCTAATCCTTCTTTATTTTATTTTTCAATTAAAGTTTACATTCTGCATTATTTTGCACTAGGTTTAGGTCTATAAAGTCATCTTATGATTCAGCAACTCTACTTGTGCGTTTAAGTAGTGTGTACCCAATTAAAAACATATGTCCACATAATAACTTGTATATAGTTATCATAACAGCATTATTCATAATACCAAAAAGTGGAAATAATCCAAACGTCCCTCAGCATATAAGGGTGAATTACATGGTATGTGAATCATATCTTGAGAAAAAAAGGTCAAATGACCTACCTCCTTATTCTGGTCCAGTAGTCCAACAAACCCCTTCCTAACTCTAAAAAAGAGATTTAAGTTTTCCTTAGAATATCATAATTTAAGGTAGTTCCATTGATATTTAGTGAGTGAGATGAAGAGAAACTGATGAATCTGTCATGACCTTCTTGCAGAAATTGTTTTTTGAAAGACTAGAGAGTGTTTTGCTTTACAAAATTCAACAAAATCTGCTAAAAGATGGGCTGACCTTTTTTGTTAATCTTTTAACCACTGAAGAGTAGAATGAAAGATTGAGGTTAAAGAGAGGCTTAGCAAAGCAAAGTGGTTAAGGGCACAGATTCTGAAACTAGAACTCCTAGATTTAAATATCAGCAGAACTATTTCTATCTTCAGAATATTCAGGAAATTAGTTATCATCTTTGTGTCTGTTTCTTCATTTTCAAACCATGGCAGTCAATTCTACAGGCTAGGATTGTTATCAGGATTTGATGAGTTGATATTTGTAAGTCATTTACTTGTAACTGTGCCCAGCATACAGTAATCATGAGATAAATGTGTCATAACTAAATATATCATATTAAATAGTGAACACAGAATATGTAAAATATCAAAATACACAAAGTGCAGTGCTTATTAAAATAAAACTTGCTGTTTATTGGCCATGTAGGTTTACTTTACCTTGGGTCAAACTCCACTCTTGGGGCTACTCTTGAGCCCAGCACCCTCAGATGATCTCTGAATTCCGGAGCCAGCATCTCCATGGTTCTGTCTGTCACCTCCCTCTGTACTTGGGGGTTATCTGTGACTCATCCCCTGCCTACCTCCTATACTACATAAAATTTGCACAAAATTACTTTACACTGCTTCTCCAAGAGCACAGTCATATGGAAAATAGCTCACATTTCTTAAACTTGGATAGGCAAAGAATGTTACATTCACCTTTTTTTTCTCATTTTCTCTCTAACTCAAATTGAATCTAATCCCAAGCCCCTGTTCTGGGGAGCTAGCAAGAAGCATCTGAGGGCCTCTCACTGCCCCCTACCCATCTAGTTTCAGATGTAGGACCCAACCCAACAATGCTGTCCACATTATGTTTTGTGGACTCAGAGTCTGACATGTCTGCTACTGTGATGCCAGGCTCATTTGCAATAATCCTGGTAGAGACAGAAAATACAAGAGTTTGGGGCAACCTCTGTGAGGATGCCAGTCAAGGATTTTGAGTTCAGTGACCTCCCAGAATGCAGGGTACAAGCTCTAATTCCCGAAGCCCTCCATGTTGGGGGTCTAACCCCAAAAGAATGCGTCACATTGGCACCCTGCTAGTCACCCACACCTGGACTGGGGCTCCTTGTTGAAAATTTGCTGGCCACTTTGTCTTATTCCTTGAAGGCTATCAGAGGCACAGTGCTCTTTATTTCTCTCAAATCAGTGAAAGTGCCAGGATTCTCTCAAATGATATTCAAATAATCCATTGAATCAATTTTTTATACGGAATGTTCCTAGAAGAACTCTCTTTCTTATGTGCATATTTGAAGTAGGATGCTTATTTTTTCAAGTGTCTGTCATAGCCAACTGTCACATGACATGGAACCTTCACATTTAATGCTAACTACATTAAAGCAGGCACAATTTCCCTGAAGAGGCATGGGACTTCAAAGAACACCCTGATTATGGTATTATACCACTGAAACGGAAATAATATCAGCAATTTATCTGCCAGGGGATAAAGTTTAATGACTGAACTCGGATCTTCAGAGAGCATAATGAAACAGTGGAAAACATTCTGAAATGATCAGAATCACTGAAGATGTGATATATATAGCAGGTCTTTTCAGTGAAAACTTGTCTGCAGATAAAATTGTTTTAGGAACTTGGAAATCAGCTGACCTTATTAAAAGCATGTAGAAACAGACTACTTAGAGTCTCCAGTCTTCTTAATTGTCTTCCAAATTTTCAGTATCACCTGAAGTTAAATAGTTTTCTGGACAAGAAGTAGGATTTCAATATTCAGATAGGCTTGTCACTTAAATGTCAACAAAGGAGCTAATCAGAGTAGTCATCCAACCTTAGAAACTTAGATTCTCTTACATGGGAAGGAAATAAAAGTATTAGAAGATTCTATCCGTTAATTTTTGCTGCATAAGAAACCTCCCTAAAATTTAGTGGCTGAAAATACCAATGATCAATTTAGCTTATGGTTTTATATGTCAGTAATTAGGGCTGGGCTTACCTGTCTCGCTGTTCTGGTCTCAATAGACTCACATGTCTTTCTTTGGTCAGCTGCCAGGTATCTGACCAGCTAACTAATCTAGGATGATCTTGCCTGGGATGGTTTATTTTGGTTCCAAATATTAAAAACATCTCTTTTTAAACCTAAAAATATCTTTTTAGGTTTAATTTTAACTTTATTTTCTTTGTTTTCATAATTTTTTATTGTTATTCAAATACAGTTGTCTCCATTTTCCACCACTACTTTCCCTTGCCCCACCCACCTCCCTCCACCTCCCTCCACCTCCCACCCTCAATCCTACCTCCCTTCGGCTTTGTCCAGGTTTTAAATGTTCCTTGAGGTTTTAAATACTTCAAAGTCAGGAAATGTCTTTGTGGCAGATGGCTCGCAAAAATGGCCCAATTATTTCCCTCCTTGTATCCATGCCCCTTTGCTATATGACTTTGCAGTTTTTTCCCATCAAGTGATGGGAACTATTTCCCTATCCTTCCCCTGAGTTTGACCTGGCCTGTGGCTTGCTTTGACAAATGTAGCAGAATTGACTATTGTAGTTCTGAGTCTGGCCCTCAAGAGAATTTTCATGCTTCCATCTTTCTCTTGAAATCCTGTAACGGCCATGAGAACAAGCCCAGGCTATACTGGTGAAAGATATTTTTAATATATCTTTGCCCTTGGAGGGCAAAAAGTATGTCATCGTTTTTTATGCTTTGTGTCTCGGACTTGGCACATATTATACAATCAATAAATGTAGGCTGAATAAAAAAATAATGCACCATCCAATAAATAACCATTAGGTACCTGTTATATGCTATTAGGTGATTCAGTATTTAAAGATTGTGTTATCATGGCCTAGAGGAATAACCATTTTTTTCCATTCATTTTTGGGTTTCTTTTTTTGACTACTATCTTCATTTTATTTATTTACTATTTTGCTATTAAATTTTATTTTTATATATTTTAAATTATATTTTATTATTTATGCTATCACACTTATCCCAATTTTTCCACCTTTGCTCCCTCACCCAGCCCCCCGACTCCCTCAGGCAATCCCCACACTGCCATCCATGTCCATGGGTCATGTGTATGTGTTCTTTGGCTAGTCCCTTTACCTTCTTTCATCCAGTCCCCCTCTTCCCCCTCCCCTCTGACAGCTGTCAGTCTGTTTCCTGTTTCTGAGCCTCTGATTCTATTTTGCTCTTTACTTTCTTTTGTGCATTAGATTTCACATGTAAGTAAGATCATTTTTGGTTTTAAATTCTTGAAACTGAAGATCACTCCAACTAGCTTAATCACACGTATACTCTTAATTTTTAAATTATATGAACAGCTTACATTCTGTCTGAATTCCGTGTGGCAGCTTATTTAAGGACAGAATTTCCTTAGACATGGAGGAGTCTGGCATTTAGAATAATGTCAGAATGGCCTAGAGAGCATGGTAAGGACAGTCTTTGGCTGTCTCAGGTCCTTTAATAAGGACAATACAGTAATCCCTTCGTGTCTGTGGATTTACTTTCCAAGGTCTCAGTTACCTGTGGTTAAATGTGGTCCAAAAATACTAAATGGAAAATTCCAGAAATAGGAAATTCATGAGTTGTAGTTTATTTTAATTTTTTCTCACCAGAGGATATTTTTTTCATTGCTTTTAGAGACATAGTGATAGGAGAGATCTGAGCAGATCACAAAGGAGTAAGGAGGGGTTGTAGGAGGAGATTGCCCAAGGCAATGGTAAACAATTTAGGATGGGCTTGGCTGAGAAGCTGAACACCTCTGGAGTGCAGGAATTATGGGCCAGGAGATTTCAAATAAAAGGAGGGCAGAGACCGGCCCTCAGGCTCTTCTTCCTTGGGGATGCCTGGATGATCGAGCTGCAGCTGCCTGCATTTCCCAAGGGATGGTGTTTTGGGTGGGAAGAAACCCCTGTCATAGCCTACGATTGGGCTGGCCGGGCAGAGGGTGGCAGGGTTATTCTGCTTTGGGTATTCTACAGGGTATAGGCTCTGAGGCAGAAGCCTGCCGTTCTTCCAAAATTGTGTAGCTTTTGTATCTTATGTTGTTTAGTTTGTAAACTAATCCTATAGAAATAAGATAATTAAAAACTAACAAGGGGAATGATAGGGGAACTCAGGAGTTAAAGAGTTTAGCCTTAATTGATAGGCTTAAGTGACTAATGCATGTGAAAATCTGTTATTCCAAAATTGTGTAGCTTTTGAACAAAGACTCCATTCTTTTATCACCAAATATTTGCTTCTAGAATTTTTCCTAGAGGGTAGCAGTGGGCAGCAGGACCCCATTTGCTGTTTGGTAACGAGGTCAGGACAGAGGAAGGGAGAGAGAGAAACGTCTATATGAGACAGAAGCAAAAATTGGTTGCCTCTCATACACCTGGACCAGGGATCAAACCCAAAACCTAGTCATGTGCCTTGACAAAGAATCAAACCTGCAACCCTTTGGTTGCAGGCTGACACTCCAACTAACTGAGCCACACCGCCAGGGTACAATTCATTAGTTTTAAATTGTACACTGTTCTTGATGAGTCGCATGATGAGACCGTGTGCAGTCCCATTCTGTCCCAGCCCGGGATGTGAATCATCCTTTTGTCCAGCCTTTTCACATTATATATGCTCCCCACCCATAAGTCACTTAGTAGATGATTCAATGGTCAGATTGGCTATCCAATTATTTTACTTAACAATGGCCCCAAAGTGCAATAGTAGTAATGTTAGAAATTTTGATATGCCAAAAAGAAGCTATAAAGTGCTTCCTTTAAGTGAAAAAGTATGACTATATATATGTAAGAAAAAACATAGTATATATAAGGTTTCAGGCATCCATGGGGGTCTGGGAACATATCCTCTGCACTACTGCATATTCATTTTCAGTAAGTGGATTTCATGTAGTTTACACATATAATTACCATTTGACCCTGAGTTCTATGACAGCTCTTTTTTCTTTTCTGCGATAAAAAACACTTAGCCTCTTAACTCCACTTGATGGACATTCCTTCAAATATTCATAGTTTTTAATAAATGCTCAAGTTTTCTTTATGCATTCATAAATATATCAGTAAAAGAAGAATTGCATATCAAGCCAAGACAGGTTCAAACTTTAGCCTAAGATTTTCTTTGAAATCAATCCCTAAAATACAGGTAACAGTTTTAAACAAGGTTTTTTTGTTTTTGTTTTTGTTTTTTTTTTCCAGACAAAAAAGGGCTGGGTGTGAAAGGAGGAGAGAAATGTGAGCAAAAAGCAGCTTTTTCAGTGGCTGGCAAACCCCCAAAACTGTCTATACTTATTAACCTAACAAAAGTAACATGTTTTAATGGACATAAAACCACACAGCTAAGAAATCACCAAGAGACCTTTCGGCTTTTTGTTTGTTTGTTTGTTCTAACGCTGAACCACGTTCACTTTCAAGGGGCCTGAAAGTGTTTCTGTTTCCGGGTTCTGATGACTGGCATCTGTGTCCCTTGCAGACCCAGGATCTGGCTGGGGGTCTCGTCTTGCTCTCATCAGCATGCACCCCCACCCCAGTTCTGATGTGTGGGACCAGCTGCAGGCTTGGTGGGCCTAGGAACTCACGGAAATCCCTTCCCCAGCTTGCTCCCCCAAGCACTGAACACTTCAGAGAAGAACTTAAGGATCCAGCGAGCAAGTGAAGCTTTGGATTTGAAAGAAGGGGAAAAATTAGTAATGCCCAAAGTGCTCAAAGAGGTGGGTATGGCCCTAGGGGTGAAACAGGACCAGGCAGCTAAGAAAGAGCTGCTGTTACTTTGACTCATTGCTGTCATTTCTTCCAAGATTCCTGTAGTTCTGTTACCAGAAAGTGGATCTTGCCCTGAGCAGGTCTGCCTAGGGCCAGCAGGCAGTGTGTGGGTTCCTGACTTTCTGCAGGAAAGATTTCACAACACAAGTCTGGGTGATTTTTACAGGACATTTACTAAAGCTGGGGACAGTGAAATAAGGAAACGCCTAGGATAAAAGAAGCAACAGGAGAGAGACTGGGAGAGGAAATGGACCTAGACTGGGCTGCACTGACCCACTAAGAAGTCAGAGAAAAGGGTCCTTGGGGGTAAATTCAAGGGGTAAGCCCAGGAGGAGCTGCAACTGCCCATTGCTCTCAGGTTGCAAGTTTTGTGGGGTCCCTTAGAATTTAGGAGATGCATGCCTATGGGGGAAGAAGAGGGAGAAGGGAAAGGCTCAAGCATACTCCTGGGAGGAAGGGTGCACCAGGACATCTCAGCGTTTTTATCTCTCCAATTACTCAGTCAGTAAACCAAAACATATTGAGCACTTACTATTGAATAGTGCTGGTGAGAAGCAACAGAGAGCGCTATAGGAGCATAAGTCAAGTTGCTTAAAGTTGCTTAAAGTTTATTTGGTAAATAAGGCCGAAGTCACCTCGGTGCAACTATTCTCCCTTACTTCTTTTTTGCAGAATTTCTTCACTGGAGCAAGGTTGCCTCCTTAAGCAGACATTCCTGTCAACCCACTAATATACTATGCCAAACCTTGCTTTATTATTTTTAACTATTGCTATTGTTTATATATTACTAATTAGAAAGTGTATAAAGAACCCACGGACAAAGACAACAGGGGTGGGGATGATTGAAGGTGGGAGGTTGGGGTGAGTAAGGAAGGGCAGAGTAATGGGGGGGAAATAGGGACAACTGTAATTGAACAACAACTAAAAAACATATATTGAGCCCTGGCTGGTGTAGCCTAGTGAGTACCGGCCTGGGAACGAAAAGGATGCTGGTTCGATTCTCAGTCAGGGCACCTGCCTGGGTTGTTCAGGTCCCCAGTAGCGGGCATGTGAGAGGCAACCACATATCGCTGTCCCTCTCCCTTACTCCTTCCCTTCCCCTCTCTAAAAATAAGTAAATAAAAGTATTTTTAAAAATTTATTTTGATGAAAAGATGTAATGTCTATGCATCATGAAATTGTACACTGGGAATAATGGGCAGAATCAAATAAAAGTAAATGCTCCAGTTAAAAAAGAAAGAAAGAAAATATGATCGATCGATAGGTAGATAGGTAGATCTAAAAAACTGAGAATAAAACAATAAGTGGCAGGTAGTTGCACCTTCCAAAATGAAATGTTAGGCTACAACATGCAGATGACACTGGGAAAAAGAAAAGTTTTTCATAGCCTGAGCCTGACACTCAACTCCAGTGTATAAAAGTGTTAAAAGTAAACATTTCAGAGAAAGAGAATTTGGTAAGAGTTGTTGTTATGCTGTGGATTTTCCCTCCCTCATCCAGCGTTTGTCCTCAATCTGATCAAGGCTTCAGGGAATCTTCTGGAGACTGTGTCCCCTAGGTGGTGTCACACAACTAGGTAGGAAGTCTCTTAGACAAAATTGGCTGTGGCTGCCCCTGCCCTCACTTTAGTTAGTAAAGCAATAAGCTGTAGCTATAAATGAAAGTAAGAGTTTTGACTAGTCCACGGGACTAGCTACTTCTATTACTTAAAATGTTTTGTGCCTAAAAGTGATTGGGGAAATTTTTATGGCTAAAGTGATAGTATGAATTGAAGAAGCTCTGGGATTGAACTAACATTTCATTTAAGAGAGTAAGAACTAACTTCACAGAGAATTTGAATAAGTTGCAAAAAGGAAAAAAATGATGCTATTTTATGACTGTCTCTTCTAGATCTTTTTTTTTTATCATAATAGTTACACATATGTATGTATTTGCCTATTTTCTTCTTCTCCATTGGAACACAAGGTCCCCAAGGGCAAGGACCTTATCTCTTGTATCCATCACTGATTCCTCAGAGCCTAGAAGAATGTCAAGCATGTTGTAAGTATTTAATAAATATTTGTTGAATGAAAGCATAAGTGGATAGCAGTACAGAGGGAATTAGAAGCTGTTGTACAAAATTTTTCTTGAGGATAATGTCTTGGTTGAAAATTTTTTAAAAAAGGAATTACAAAAATACTTAGACTATTCTACTAGAAAGACTAAGAATAGTATCTTTCCAATCTAGTCGTAATTTACACTGGCTTCAGTGGAGGATGCTAAGCTTCCCTTGTCTACAATATCAGCTGCCTAATCATATTCACCTTGTGTAACTAATTACTACCATAGAAGCTTTTCTTCTTCTTTTGCATTTTCTTGTGTGATATTCTATTGCTAATAAAACTGTCAATTTTCTTTTACTTCAATAAAAGGTCACACATGACAACACTCCCTTTGCCTACTAACAGCAAGAGCCTTTATTAATATTTTAAATGTACACAGTGATATTTCGAAAAGGTCAGATTTTTTAAAAGACATAAAATGTCAGTCTTAATTCTTTCTCTTCTTTTCTCTGCCCTGCATCACAACCATTTTGCTGTTCAGCCTCAGATAATGTGCTTATTAGGAATTATGTCCAACTAGGTAGGCATCAGGTGGGGGTATCAGGCAGGAGGCACAGTACAGGAGGCCCATGTCCTTACCGTCCATATTTCTCCTCTGGCTGAAGTACAGCTCTGGCCATAATGGACAGCTTTCTGGATAGGAAGATTCTAATGAGCCATCATCAATAGGTCTTATGATCTTAGTCCTTTTTCCAATACTGTATTCATTATCTATTGCCATGTATAACTCAAAATTTAGTGTTTTAAAACAGCAAACATTTATTTTGTGAGTTAGAAATATGAGTGCAATGTAGTGGGCTCTTAGGCTATAGATCTCTCAAAGGCGACAGTCAAGAAGTTGGCCAGGGCTGTAGTCATCTCAAGACTTAACTGAGGGAGGATTCGCTTTCCAGATCACTCATGTGGCTGTTGTCAGGATTCAAATTTTCATATGTTGTTTGACTGCAGTCTAGATTTTGGCCAGAGTCCTCTTCCAGGTTTTTGCCACATGGGTGTCTTCATAAGACAGTTTACAACTAGCTAACGGGCCTCCCACTGAGCAAACATGTGGGAGGAAAAGAGGAGGTAGCAACACAGAAGTAACTTTTTTGTAATTTAATCTTAGAAGAAATATCTCATCATTTTTTCCATATTCTGTGCTAGAAGTGAGTCACTAAGTCTACTCTACATTCAAGGGGAAAGAATTATACAAGGGCATGAATACCAGGAGGTAAGGTATTATAGGTTGTCTACCACAATACTAAACATGGATTTCTCCCAAACACTTCAAGAAAATGAAAAAAGAAAGGGACAATCAAAGGTGTGGAGATTAACTGTGGGAGCAGGGAGTGTAGGCTGGCAGAGGAGGGCAAAGGGGGAAAATTTTAAAAGAAGCAAAAAGGAGAAGTCCGAACTGTCCAAACCTTTATGGCCAGTGGGGAACCAACCTGAAATCCCCTACCTCCAAACTGTCACCTCTCTCACTGAATCAAGAGGTCTCCACAAAACCAAGTAACATGCAGATCCATAACTAATATGGAGCTAATAGAGGGCAAGTAAAGAGAAAAAGCCAAAGCTACTGCAAGAAACAGCAAGTCAGGCCATGAGGACTAGGAAAATGGGAGGTGAGAGAAAAAAGATAAAGATCTGCCTTGGCTTTGGACGAGCTATATGCACAGCCCAGAGAGCAGGTTGAGAAAGAGCTTCCTCATTCCCCACATTGGCTTCTTTCATCCCACTTCCCAGGAAAGAATTTGCTCCCTTAACTTGCTAAGAAGACCAGAACGTGGTTTCTGATCATGTATAATTCATAAGGATCCTACCCTGCTCCTTATGAAATATGAATTAAACAATTACCTAATGCTGTGCTTTAGTAAACCAGTGTTAGTTGCTGAAGTGCAGATGTTTCTTCAGCAGTTTAATTTCTCTAGAGTGGTAATTTTAGCTGAATTTGGGGTACAGGGAACTCTTTCTGCATCTAAGAAAAACTGAGAAACATCTACTTAAATAAATTAAGATATATACAACATTATTACAATATTAGGGTTTCCCATGTCACCAGAGTTTTAGATCAATACACTTTACCTTAAAAACAACTTCTTTGGTGTTAAGATAAAGTCAACAAATCATTTGATTTATATTCTAAGACATTGATAATGATTACTTATTAACAGTCATTACTACCTTTTCTATGTATCCTGAACAATCAGCTTAGAAAATCTTATCTGGCTAGCTTAGTAAACAGTGCCAGAATACTCCGAAAGGAAATGTTGTATATTCTGTCTCTTAATACCATACAAAAATGAGGGTGGCATCCCAACCACAGTGTCAGTGAACACCACAGGGGGAGCTAGAACTCCCATGCTTGTCTAGTAATAGCAAGGATTACTCAACCCCACACCTGCCCTCATTTATCAACAGAAGCAAAGTTGAGAACCTGAAATTCTATCTTCATTTGACAGTAATGAGATGATCCTCCTAATTCCTTGTACTACTGCAGTTGTGTAAAAGAATGTCAACAGAAACAGAAGGTTTGAATAATATCCAGAATCTTGTGCTATAATACAAACATATACAGGTTTTAATTTTTTAAAAAACTGTCATATTGAAGACCAGAAAAATCTAAAATGGAACCAAAAGTGACAATGAATAGATGCACCAATGGTAAAAATGCTTCAATGAACAATGATGAATATGCTTAAAACAAATAAATAGAAAGACTCACTACATAAATGAAAAGTTTCAGCAAATAAATATAAAGAAGGATCATGGCTGTCATCAGTAAGTCAACAAACAAGTGCTGGCGAGGATGTGGAGAAAAGGCAACCCTTGTGCACTGTCGCTGACAATGCAGACTTGAGCAGCCACTGTAGAAAACAGTATGGAATTTCCTCAAAAAGCTAAAAATGGAACTGCCTTTTGACCCTGCAATTCTCCTTCTGGAAATATATCTGAAGAAACCCAAAGCCCATTCAAAAGACTATATGCACCCCTATGTTCATTGCACCATTATTTAGAGTAGTCAAGATCTGGAAATAGCCCAAGTGCCTATCAATAGATGAGTGGATAAAGGAGTGTTGGTACATTTACAAAATGGAATACTACTTGGCTGTAAAATAAAAATAAAAATTAAAAAGTAGGAAATCTTATCTTTGTGACAGCACGGATGGATCTGGAGAGTATTAGGCTAAGTGAAAGTAAGCCAGTAAGAGAAAGACCGTATATGTGATTTCACTTACATGTGGAATCTAATAAACAGAATAAACTAACAAACAAAATAGAAACAGACTCATGGATATAGAGAACAGACTGACAGCTGTCAGAGGTGAAAGGTTTTGGGGAGTTGGGTGAAAAAGGTCAAGGGGTTTAGAAAAAAAACCTCATAGACACAGACAGTGGTAAGGTGGTTACCAGAGGAAAAGAGAGTGGGGGGAGGTGGAGGAGGATAAACAGAGGACAAATGGTGATGGAAAGAGACTTGACTCTGGGTGGTGAACATATAATACAATATGCAGTGTATTAATGTAATACAGATAATGTATTATAGAATTGTACACCTGAAACCTATATAGTTTTATTAACTGATGTCAGCCCAATGTTCAATAAAAATAAAGAAGTACCAAGTGGAAATCTGAAAAATGAAAAGTGAACTAATCAAAATATAGTTCAGTGGATGAACTGAACAGCAGAATGGAGATGATGGAAGGAAGAATTAGTGAATCAAGATAAAACCTTATAAATTATCAAAATAAACAACAAAGACAAGATAGAACAAAAATAAAGATGGCTTCAGGGACCTGTGACACTAAAACAAATATCTAATATTTATGTCATTAGAGTCCTGGAAGGAGAGAAGAGGAGGGTTAGGTTAAAAAATACTCAAAGTTTAATAAGAAACAATCATACAGATTCAAGAAACTAAGTGAATCTTAAACAGGAAAATCTCAAGTAAATCCATACAACGGCACAACAATTAATCATTTGAAAAGAAAAGACAAGAAAAAAAATCTTCAAAACAACCAGAAAAAAATGGCCTACCTTACCTACAGACACAACTTGAATGACAGTGGACTTCTCATCAGAAAGCATGGAGGGCAAAAGGAAGTGCCACCATCATTTTCAAGTGTTGAAAGAAAAGAACTGTTCAGAATTCATTACCAAGTGAAAATATCCTTTAGGAATGAAGAAAACATTAAGACCTTCTCAGATGAAGAAAAAAATTGAACTTGTTGCCAGGAGAGGTGCCCTCCAATAATAGTTAAGTTCATTCTCTAAACAAAATTCTCTAAAAGAAATGATTTTTTTTTAATCTTAAAAAGTCAGGAAGGATAGAAAAATACAGTAAGCACAAATGTGCACAAAAAACAATGGACTTTTCCATCAACCAAGAGGATCTAGTTGACATTTATGAACACACCACTCCACAACAGCAGAACGCACATTCTTCTCAGACACTCACTGAACATATGACAATGTAGACCACATTTAGAGCCACAAAAACAAGCATCAACACATTTAAAAGCACTGAAATGTTGCAGAATTTATTCTCTGACCAAAATGGGATCAAACTAAAAAATAATATAAACATAACATGAAAATCTACAAAACTAAAGAACACACTTTTAACAACCCATGGTTCAATAAATAGTCTTAAGAAAATTTTAAAAATACATATGACTACATAAAAAACTGAAAATACAACATATCAACATTTTGGGGACCCTGCTGTAGCAGTTTTGAAAGGAAATTGTATAGACTAATACATACATTAAAAAAGAAGAAAAATCTCAAATCAATAATCTAAGACTCTAAGATGAATCTCAAGAACTCAGAAAAATAAAAGTAAAATATACCCAAGCCAGAGAACATAAATAATAAAGATAAATAACAAGAAAATTAAAAATAGAAAAATATAGAAATCATTGGGGAAAAAAAAGAGGTGGTTCTTTAAAAAGACCAGAAAACTTTACAAACCTCTTGAAAGAGACAACAAAAAAATAGAAAAAAAACCTGTCCAGGTTGGCTCAGCAGGTTGGAGCATTTTTTTACCAAAAGGTTGCAGGTTCAATCCTTGGTCAGGGAACAGAGCTAGGTAGGTTGCAGGTTCGATCACCAGTCGGTGCAATGTTCTCTCTCTCTCTCTTTTTCCTTCTCTCTCTCCACCCTGTCCCCACCCTTTCTCTCTCTCTAAAATCAGTACACATATTCTCAGATAGAGATTTTTTGTAAAAAAGAAAGAGAGATAAGATAAAAAATGCTAATATCAGAAAAGAAAAAAAAAAAACAAAACAACAATGGGATATTACTACAAAAGCTGCAGAAGCCAGAAAGATAATAAAAAAAAAAACCCTCTATATACAACTTAGACAAAATGTCTTTTAAAACAATTCAATGCATTTCAATCATTGTGGAATAAGTAAGTTGTATAACTATATTAATATTAAGGGAATTGTATTCTTAATTTTAAAATCCCTATAAATGTAACCTCCAGGCCACATGGTTTCACTGGAGAATTCTATCAAACATTTCAGGAATAATTAGGATCAATTCTATATAATTTCTTTCAGAAAATTTAAGAGAAAACAATATTCCCTAATTTATTTAATTAAGCTAGAATTTCCCTCACACCAAAACAGACAAAGATAGTACAAAAATAAAATATAGTCTAATATCTGTCATAATTACAGATGCAAAATATTTAACAAAAGATTAGCAATTCTATTACTATAATATACAAAAAGAATTATTTACCATGACCAAATGGAGTTTATTTTAAGTATATAAGCATGGCTCAATACTCAAAAATCAATCAAAATTAGTCTATCATATTAAGACGCCGAAAGAAAAATAATGTGATTACATCAATCCATGTAGAAAAAAATTTGATAAAATTCAACACTCATTTATGGTAAAATAGGAAAAAAAGAGAATTTACTCAAATTGAAAAAATATATCTATAAAGATCCTGCCCTGGTTGGTGTGCCTCAGTGAATTAAGTGCCTGCCTACAAACCAAATGGTTGCTGGTTCGATTCTCAGTCAGGGCACATGCCTGAGTTGCAGGCCAGGTTCCCCAGTGCGGGGCACGCGTGAGGCAACCACACATTGATGTTTCTCTCCCTCTCTTTCTCCCTCCCTTCTCCTCTGTATTAAAAAATAAATAAAATCTTTAATAAAAAATAATAAAATCTAACATTATAATTAATAATGAAAGACTCAATGTTTTCTCCCTAAGTTTGAGACTAAGTCAAATGCATCCTCTCTCACTAATTTTATTCAACACTCCTAAAATTAATAAATGAGCTCAGCAAGGTTTTAGGATACAGAATAAACTTACTAAACTCAGTGGTATATCTATATGCTATCAAAGAACATGTTAACACCAATTTACAACCATTAAAAAATGAAATGTTTAGAAGTAAATCTTACAAAATAAATACAAAATCTGTTTGCTGAAAACTATACAACATTGTTAAAAGAATAAAAATAAAATGTAAATAGATACCATGTTCATGGATTAGAAGACTCAACAATAATGTAAGTTCTCCCCAAATTGATATATAGGTTTAATGTAATTACTCTCAAATTGTGGCAAGAATTTTTAATAGACATAGATAGGACTATTCTAAAATTTGTATGAAAGGAAAAAGGAACTAGAATAGCTAAAACTATTAATAGCTAAAAATATAAAGGAGATATCTCTGCATTATTTTTTATAGTCACATGCAAATCTATAATTATCTCAGAATAAAAGATTTGATTTATACAGATTGGGAAAATATCCATTAAAAGAAATATAAGGATGGTATCTTTATCTACAGTGAAGTCCAAGATTTATGCTACCCTACAAATTCAGAACTACCCTGACTCCCTCCAAATGAAGGGAAGCTGGACCCTATAGACTATGGGTTTTGTTTAGTATGTCTTTTTACAGATAATAAACTTAAGAAAGTTAGATATCACTGAAAGTAGAAGGTAGCCACATAAAATGATGACATAAATATAATTACCACCCTAGTGATACCTTATAGAGATTGCAACTGAAGTAACTGTATACATTATAGATATCTTGCACATTTTCTTACTTATTTTATAGGATATTTAAAAATCCCACTTTACAATAGAGTAGATATCATGCTCAGCAGTCACTGGACAACTATTAACCATTACAAACAATTGGGAATTGCTAGTTAATAATATCTAATTAAAGATTACCTTGCAAAGAATTTAAAACTATGTGGAGAAAAGGCTCAAATAGACAAAGTGAGTAGGTATTTGTGACATTGAAGAAAAGTCCTAAAAGAAAAATGTGTTTACTAACTTCTGGCCAAGATGGAGGCATAGGTAGATACACTTTGCCTCCTCGCAAAACCAAAAGAAGGACAACAACAAATTTAAAAACAAAAAATAAGCAGAACTGCCAGAAAATCAAACCATATGGAAGTCCAACAACCAAGGAGTTAAAGGAGAAACACTCATCCAGACCTGTAGGAGGGGCAGAGATGGGCAGCCGGGGCAGAGAGGACTCATGGCAAGGCACCAACTGGAGGACCAGGGCAGGCAAGGTGATGGCTGGTGGCTGGCAGATCTGGTAATCTCACATGTCAATGCAGATAAACTGGGAGGAAAAACTGGGGAGCGAGACAGACTGCACAACTCAGTGTTCCGGTATGGGGAAATAATGCCTCAAAGCCTCTGACTGAAAAAAATTGTGGGGGTTGCAGTGGTGGGAGAAACTCCCAGCCTCACAGGAGAGTTTGTTGGAGAGACCCACAGGGTCCTAGAATGTACACAAACCTACGCATGGGGGAATCAGCACCAGAAGGGCCCAACTTGCTTGTGGGTAGTGGAGGAAGTGACTGAAAGCTGGCTGAGAGCCAAGGAAGTGTCATTGTTCCCTCTCAGAACCCTCCCCCACATACAATGCCACAAAGCAACAATGTGGGTTTCCCAGTCCTGGCAAATACCTAAGGCTCCACCCCTTCCTATGTAGCAGGTGTGCCAAGATAAAAAAAAATGGCCCCCAAAAAAGAACATATCAAAGCTCCAGAAAAAATACAACTAAGTGAGGAAGAGTTAGCTAACCAATCAGATGCAGAGTTCAAAACAATGGTAATCAGGATGCTCACAGAAATGGTTGAGTATGGTAGCAAAATAGAGGAAAAAGTGAAGGCTACATGAAGTAAAATAAAGGGAAAATGTACAGGGAACCAACAGTGATGGGAAGGAAACTGGGACTCACATCAATGGTTTGGACCAGAAGGAAGAAATAAACATTCAACTAGAACAGAATGAAGCAAGAATAATTTTTAAAAAATGAGGAGAGGCTTAGGAACCTCCAGGACAACTTTAAACATTCCAACATCTGAATCATATGGGGTGCCAGGAGAAGAGGAAGAGCAAGAAATTGAAAACTTATTTGAAAACGTGATGAAGGAGAACTTTCCCAATCTGGCAAAAGAAATAGATTTCCAGGAAGTCCAGGAATCTCAGAGAGTCACAAAGAAGTTGGACCCAAGGAAGCACACACTAAGGCATATCATAATTACATTACCCAAGATTAAAGATAAGGAGAGAATCTTAGAATCAGCAAGAGAAAAGGAGACAGTTACCTACAAAGGAGTTCCCATAAGACCATCAGTTGATTCATCAAAAGAAACCTGACAGGCAAGAAGAGGGTGGCAAAACTATTTGAAGTCATGAAAGGCAAGGACCTACCCCCAAGATTACTCTATCCAGCAAAGCTATCATTCCGAATGGAAGGGCAAATAAAGTGCTTCCCAGGTAAGTTCAAGTTAAAGGAGCTTATCATCACCAAGCCCTTATTATATGAAATATTAAAGGGACTTATTTAAGAAAAAGAATGTCAAAACTATGAACAGTAAAATGACAACAAACTCACAACTACCAACAACTGAACCTAAAAAAAAAAAAAGAACTAAGCAAACAACTAGAACAGGAATAGATTCACAGAAATGGAGATCACATGGAGGGTTATCAGCAGGGAGGTGGAGAGAGGTGGATGGGGGGAAAAGTACAGGGAATAAGAAGCATAAGTGGTAGATACAAAATAGACAGTGGGAGGTTAAGAATAGTATGATAAATGGAGAAGCCAAAGAACTTATGTGTATTGCCCATGGACATGAACTAAGGTTAGGGAATGCTGGTGGGAGGGCTGTGCAGAGCGGTTGGGAATAAAGGGGAAAAGCAAATGGGACAACTGTAATAGCATAATCAATAAAATATATTTTAAAAATATAAATAAATAGAAAAGAAAAAAGAAAAATGGGCTTACTAAAACATTTGTTTTAAAGTAAAATGCAATAAAATAAAATGACAATAAATGTGGAAATAATCTGATTATGTCTTTCAATTAAGGGGGCAGGTAGTTAAGATTTGAGCCTATTTGCTATCTTTTGTCCCATACCTGTTTCACAGTACCATCCTATCTCTCTCTGAGGCAATAGTGGGTAATATACCTTTGTTGAGTCAACTTTATTTCAATTTCTTTTGCCTCATATTTAAGGATAATTTATTTAAAAATAACAGATGAAGCAATACAAAACAAAGTTGGAGGAATCATGCTACCTGATACCAAACTATACGTTAAGGCCATAGAAATCAAAACAGCCTTATACTGGCATAAAAACAGACACATAGATCAATAGAACAGAATAAAGAGCCCAGAAATAAAACCACAACCTTATAGTTAATTAATATTTGACAAAGAAAGAAAACACATACAATGGGCTAAAAATAGTTTATTCAATAAATGTTGTTGGGAGAATTGGACAGATATATGCAGAAAAATGAAACTAGACCAACTTCTTACACCACACACAAGAATAAATTTGAAATGGATCAAAGACTTAAATGTTAGATCCCGAACCATAAAAATCCTAAAAGAAAACATGGGCAGCAGAATCTTGGATATTGCTCAAAGCAGTTATTTATTGGATATATCTCCCCAGGCAAGAGAAACAAAAGAAAAAATAAACAACGGGAGTGCATCAAACTAAAAGGTTTTTGCACAGCAAAGGAAATCATCAATAAAATAAAAAGAAAACCCATAAAATGAGAGAACATATTCACTTAGTGATACGGATCATAAGGGATTAATACCCCAAATTTATAAAACACTAACAAAACTCAACACACACACACACATACACCCAAACAACCCAATTAAAAAATGGGCAAAGGACCTGAATAGACTCTTCTCCACAGAGGACATACAGATGGCCAATAGACATATGAAAAGATGTTTAATATCACTAATCATCAGAGAAATGTAAAGTAAAACCACAATGAGATACCATATCACACCTCTCAGAATGACTATCATCAATAAATCAACAAACGACAAGTGCTGGCAAGGATGTCACAACAGGGGAACCTTCCCTTTGCCCTGTTGGTGGGAATGCAGACAGGTGTACCCACTATGGAAAGCAATGTGAAGATACCTCAAAAAATTAAAAATGGATCTACCTTTTGACCCAGCAACCCTACTTCTCAGAATATACCTGAAAGAACCCAAAACATGAATTCAAAAGAACATAAGGAATCCTATGTTCATCACAGCATTATTTACAATTGCCAAGATATGGAAGCAGCCCAAGTGTCCATCAGTAGATGAGTAGTAAAACAACTATGGGACATTTGTGCAATGGAATACACTTGGCCATAAAAAAAGAAGAAAATTTTATCCTTTGTGACAGTATGCATGGACCTAGAGAAGATTATGCTGAATGAAATAAGCCTGTTAGAGAAAGACAAATAATATATGATGACAGTTAGTGGGGTGGGAAGTTTAAGGGATGGAGCGACTGAGCAAAAACGAAAAAGGACTCATGGACATGGACAACAGTGTGGTGATTGCTGGGGTGGTATAAGGGGACTAAATGGTAATGGAAAAAATACAATAAAGATTAAATAAAAAATAAAATAAATGTGTGAATTAAAAAAATGAACAGGTTAAATATATGTATAATTATCCGTAGCCTGGTATAGAGGAAGCAAATCAAAACAATAGCAACAATAAAAATGGGCATCAGAAGACCTAGAACCAAATCTCATTACTGTTATTAGTATTCATATGGCTTTAGTAAAGTCCACTATCTTTCAGAGTCTTGGGTTCTTTGAGTGAGCTTCATGTCCTTATTTCCTATGTTAGAGTTCTTATTTTAAGATTATATCAAATAAAATAAATACACGCACCTTAAACAGTTAAAAGTACCAGAAGTAAAATTCATCTATCACTGAGTAATCATTTTTGCAATGGAGAAAAATTAAACCCCCAGATTTCCAATGAAGAATGCTCCTGCTGAAGCAAGCCTGAATTTCTACTTTTCTCTACCTTCCTTGTAAAGTCTCGCAGTTGTAAATCTCAATAAAACCTTCAAAAAGCAATTTGGTAGAAAAATGTTTTAGCTAAACGCCTTCTGCAATGGTATGTCAAGAGGATTTCATTTCTCTTACTTAATGCCTCTCTCATCTTACAAGTATCTTGAATACCCAAATGTCCCCTGCTGCATGGTTTCTTAAGCAGAAAAGCATTGGCTTCCAGTCAATGATCAATTTAAGTCCCATGCACACTAAAATGTATTTTTAAGAACTTCATTACAGTTTTTTTAAGTACAAAAAGAAATTGTAGAGAAAAGCTTGTAAGAATGAGAGTCCATATTTTCACCCATTTCTCAAGAAGAATTCAAATCTGTTTTTATGAGCAAGTTTTAATGAATGTGACATTGCATGTCTTGCTATTTGTACCACGTATGTTATCCACAGGTAATATAAGCCAAATCATCAGCCAAATAATCCAACAGAACCAGCATTAGGAGTCTGACAGATAATTTTGCAAAGACACAATGTAGGAAGGGGGTGAAATAAACCAGTTTGGGTTTATTAGGAGACATACAAAGGAAAGTTAGTGCAGCTAAAGGTAGCTAGTAATAGAAATAAAAGAAATGTAGTTTGGAGAGATAATGAAAAAGTTCTGTTTTCTTATATCTTTCTTTTGTCTTGGGAACAGCTGTGATGACATCTAAAGATTTGTACAGTTTTTATCTTCCTTGGAAGAGTCATTAGTAAGAGCATCAATCCAGATATGTGGGAATGGCTAAATGGCTGCTATGAATTTGTTGATGGAATGATAGCATTTAAGACTTTACAAACAGGGAAGCTTCCAGCTAGAGTATCACAAAATGAGCTTAAATGGTAAAAGCTTAGAGCCGTCTGTTCCCCAAAACGGAGTGGTGTCACCTTGTTCTTACACCTCTCTAGTTCTTCTCTGTCGTATGTCCTTTGAGTACCTCTATTCCTCTAGGGACACAGAAAAAGAAACTTCTTTTCCTGAAATAAGGCAAAATTGATGTTCCTTCCTCTCACTGATCCCTTGAATCTGACAGAATAGTCTGTCATCTCTTCCGTGTGGGAGTCTTTCAAGTGTTTGAAAAAAGCTATCACTTTCCTTTCTGTTTTCTTTCTCACAGCTGTATAAATATTTTAAAAATGTGTATACATTATAATTTTGACTACATAAAAATAGTTTTATAAGGAAGAATAAAAGAAACATACTAAAATAGAATGGATAGGAGATGGATAATTTTTTTCTTTTCTATGTTTTCCAAATGTTTTATAAGTTTTTGAAATTGCTTAGGTAAGGGAGTAAAAAGATATGAAAATAAAAAAGACAATATTATCTTTCTCCCTGAAAAAATTGCAAGTAGCAAGAGAAACAAATAAATTTCCTAAATTTGGCAAAAGAAGAGATCATAAAATTCAGACTTCTTGTTTATTGTGTGAAACTAAGACAAGGAGAGGTAAGGAGTAAACCATGATTACTGCTGCAGATGGGGAGGTCAGGAACTCAAATTTTCCTATAACTTTTCTTTGCTTTGGGCACAGCTGTGGAGGTGTCTAAAGATGTCATTACCAAGAGCATTAACCCATAAATGCCAAATGCTACTATGAGTTTGTTAACGAAGGATAACACTAAGGACTTTATAAAGATAGAAGGTGGCAGTTAGTAAAACCTCTCATGTTTGAGTTGCAGGGACATCCACTTTGATGCCCCGTGTCAAGGATGTCAAGTAATAGCTAAAGCATTTCACCTAGCACCCATTTGTTCTGACTCATCAACTAACCACAGGTTTTCAAATTCACGTGTCTATCTTGAGAAGACAGGTAAATACAGGAGTGAAATGGCCTGGATATAGAGTGATATTACTAGCACCTTGGTGGGGATAACCTGAGTCACATGCGGTCCACTGGCTCTATACTACGTAACCTTCCTCACAGTGATAACCTGTTCAGTGATGCTTTTCTTCTCCCTTATCATTTCCTCTCATCCCTTCTGTTGATTCTTGGGATCACTATCCAAATAATCTGCTGGTACTCACAACTTTGTTTTAGCATCTGCTCCTGGGAAACCCAATATGACAACCCTCTCACATAGACACACACACACCTGAAACTGGAATGTGTGTTAGCATGTACGTCATTAGAAGTAATCCAGAAGGAATGGAATTTAGAATGGGGAAGAAATGTCTCATCTCTTCCTGAGCATGATTGAACAGAACCCTGTCTTAATTTGCACTGGCATATGACTAGGAGGCACAAGGCTTATGGAAATAGTTAAGCCCCTCCATCCTAAGAGCACATTCTTGGTTATTCCATCACACCCTTAAATGTGTAAACTCCTCCCTGCTGTACTATGAAATGACTTTATTTACCAACTTGGACGAAAGACAGATTTGGCCTGTCAAAACAGTCATTACAGGAGCCTCAATGGAGCTCACAGGAGTAAAGCATAGCAGGAAGCTTTGTTGTGCTAAATAGTGACACACTACCTCCCTCCATTCTCAGGGTGTGTCACTTTACTTGATTTAGAGGCTATTTTCTCCAAAGTTTCCTATTAAACACCTGGGTTTGGAAGACAAGTAGCTGACTTGCTATTAAAGGTCACATTACTAAATCAGTCCAAGAACTTTACTAAAAATGTCCAGGGCTTCCTAGATAAGAAAGAGAAGTTAACCTACAAAACCCCGCAATGCACTGCTTTTTCTGCCTTCCACAGTGTTTTGAACTGTATCCCTTTGAAGAAAGAGTTAAAGAAAATGCATGCACTCTTATTAAAGGATTGACTAACAATGTATGAAATTATATACTGATGATTTGGAAGACTCCTGCACATGGGTGATATTCCAAACCTTCTTCAGCATCTATGAAAAAACACTGATGAGATCAGTAGCCAGAAGCCTGTGGGAAGATCTAAAGTGTCCTAGGAGTGGGCTCCGAGAAACCAGAGTGGTCATGGGGCACTGAGGGGCCTTGGAGAAATGGTTCCTTTTTATTTTTTATTGTTCAATTACAGTTGTCCCCATTTTTCCCCATTACGCTCCCCTGCCCTACCCACCCCAACTCCCACATTCAATCCTATCCCCTGCCATTGTCTTTGTCCATGAGTCCTTTACACATGTTTCTAGAAATGATTCTTTATAAAGCCATCACTGTACAGAAAGATTTAAATACTTAATGATCAGCATGACTGTCCTTGTGGGTACCAACTGGACATCATGCCAGGAGTAAGGCCATATGTAACTCTGGCCAAGGTGGCTGACCTCCAGCAGGTGCTCTTTACTCTGCTTTGGCTGTTGCCATATGATAAAAGCTGGAAAGTGCCCACACTGACAGGGACTGAGTAATAAAAACCAGTTCCTTTGTCTCAAGGGAAGCAACTTTGAGCTTCTATGGAATTAGGCTAATGCTGGGGTTTCTAACAGTTTGTTCTTGTTTGACTTCTACTCTTCCCTTTCTCAGTCCTGATTTTCCCCTCACCCTTGTCAGTTCCTCCAGGGAGCACATGAATCCTGATCCCAAGGTCTGACCCTCTGGGACCTGACTTAAGGGACTCTAAGCTGTAGTTACATCTTACCATTGAACAATAAGGGGGTTAGGAGCATCAATCTTGCCCATACAGTTGAAAATCCATGTATAACATTTGACTCCCCTCAAATTTACTATCCTATAGTACCCATGGGGGACTGATTTCCATATACTAAATCTGCAGATGCTCAAGTCCCCAGTATAAACTGGCTTAGATCAATGCATACAGTCAGCTCTTTGAATCTGTGGATTCCCAACCATGGATCAAAAACCATATAGGTATTTAGTGAAAAAAAAATCTGAGTGTAAGTGGACCTATGCAGTTCAAACCCATGTTGTTAAAGGTTCACTGCATTTATTTTTAGCTCTATATGCCATGGAATTTTTCCTCGCCTGCCCTGTTATGAGGCTCCAATGGTCCCTGCTCCATACTGGTCCTTACTAATTGATGTCTTAACTTTTGCTTTTGATCCAAAGCCTATGTTCTCATTCCAGAAGACTTTGTATCACCAAGTCTCAGAGCTAAGTTTTGAAGATTCATCAAGTACGTGTCTATTGCTCTAGCTATTTCTGTTTGGAGTTGTTACTGCCAATTCCATCCAAATGTAGAGCTGCCAGAGCACAATGTTCCTTCAAAGGAAATAGTTCCCATGTAGTGTTCTTAGCCGATGTCTGAACATCTTTCACTGTTCTCATACTACTATCAGTAATAAAAATGATAGCTATTGTTTACTAAGCACTTACTAGATGTGTATCTCTGGTAGGAATACTTTATGCACTATATTGTTTAAGCCTCAGAGAAACACTTTAAGGTCTCATCAACCCCAATGCACGTTGAGGGAAACCGAGACAGTGAGAGTTAAAATCTTTGCCAATGTCACACTGCTACCATGCTGAAGAGCTGAGCTATGGGCTCCTATCTGGTACTGTCAAAATTTATGACCGAGACCTTAACTAAGATAGGAATTGGGAGGACTCGTGGCAGGAACTCTCATTCCCAATATTGGTCACGAAATACTGCAAGAAAAAAACTCTATGTTTACAACAGAACTCCACAGTTGTAACAGTCCCTCCTGTTATCCTCCTTTTCTCCTCTGAACAGAACTCGCTGCTTCTTCTTGTTCTCTCTTCATGCATGCAGCCCTTGTCTGTATGTACTGGGTTACAATCCTTTCTTATCATTAAATAAATTCTCCGTGGTGACAAAAGAGCCAGTTGACTTCTGTTTATGGCCATAGTGTAAAAACCAGTTCTAACCGGACTACTGATTGTGCCTCCCTATAGAGAAAATTGGACCGAGCTCCCTGGCATTGACGGGGCAGAGATAAAACCCAGGTTATCTCCCCTAGCAGTGGAAAGCTCCTTTGACTCAGCTGAGCCCTGCCTCTCGCCTCTCGTTACCAAGCCCCCCAGCCTTGCTAGGGCAGCCTGGAGTACGGCTGTCCATTTTCTGCCCTGCCGGGGCTCTGCTTCATTTCCGACCTTTGCTCCATTACATTTTTCCTTTGTGTAGTGTAAATAGTCTGTCATTTCCTTATTCTTTTCTGAGATTCTCAAAACAAACAAACAAACAAACAAACAAACAAACAGAACAAAACAAAACCCCACCCCACAGAAACATTTCTGGGTAATGTGGAATTTACTGAAGCAAGTAACCTAATAGCAATTCATGCAGGAAACAATGTAATAAACGTGGGAGTCTTCTCTATCCTTGAAGAACCCCACACTCAGTGCTCAGCGATCCTACATCACACAAAATTATGAAAGTTCTCTTCTCTTTGTTATATTAATGTAGAAGCTAGTCTGAAGCTGACTTTTATACTCTAGCACCATAACAAAGGCTTTTTTCAAAAGAGTTAGCCTTCTCCCACAAATAAATTTTATGCATCTGTTGCTAAATAAACATTTTTTTCCTATCTAAACTGAGTAAACAAAGCACTCACACCACCCTCCTGACTCCAGAAAATGCAGATGAGGGAGGTACATGGTTTCTGGAAGCCAAGAAAAGGCTTTATCTACCATGTCGTGAGGTGCCACATATACTAAACAAAATTTAAAAATTTAAAAACAAAGTGCAAAGATTGTGGTAAATATAATGTGTTTATATTGAAAATAAAACTCAACCAATTTAACACATACACACAAATTTATTACAATGTATTGATGCTATTCACAAGAGAGTCATAAAATTCAGTTGTAGTTAAAAATTTGTCATGTACTATAAGTTTCTATAGTGGTTAAATCATGAATTAGAGTTTAAATTGTGCTATGAATGTCTTTTTTATTGGTGCTAGGGTACCTCTCTGAGTATAAGTATGGGTTCTTTTGAGAACATTTTTAGTTCTAAACTTAAGACCCTTCATGAACGTAAAGCCCTGACTAAATTGGCCTCTTTCTCCCTTAATGAACTCACTGTAATATGACCAAACAGATATATCATTTGAATGTATCAGATAGGAATAGGTCTTGTGCACATATACATTGTGCATGAGGAATAGGTATGCAAATAGGAATAGGTATGTGTGCCCATATGCACACATACATTTACAGCAAAATATTAAGGGGAAAATACACTATACAACCTGGTTAAATAAATGGAGAAGCATTTAAACAGATCAGTTGCTTTCAAGACTGTTTCTAAATAATAAGACTGTCCAATTATTATTTTTATTCAATTATGTAAACAAATAAACCCCGAAACCTCCCCAATAAATACCCTATCTCACTGCATGTATTTGCAGAATTGTGTCAATTATGAGTTAAGGAAACAGTATATCATATCATCCAGGCTGTGATTGATAAGGTTACATAGAAGAAATTGAGTTACTTGACAAGAAATTACCTCAGAAAAATAAAACAAAAACACCCTTGGGCTACCCTAAACGTAGCTCCTCTTAAAAGGAAATCAGAGTACCCCCAACTTTGTAATTATTACTTTTCCACTGGAAACAGTGAGTAGCATTAATGCTTTGTCAATGAGAAATTAAAAGGAAAAAGTGCAATCTCTTAATTTTCCATAGGCTTGGAGTGGAATGCTAGAGCTTCTTTGATGAGTAGATATCATCTATCCATCATGTTTGGTAGATAGAGCTCTAAAGAAAATGGGTACCAATTCCATACTGCTCATATTTCACATCACATCATGAAGTGGGACTTGATTTATCCCCCCTTGGCTTTAGTGACTTGCTTGACCAACAGAATGCTGTGGAAGTAATGGTATGAACTTCTGAGGCTAGCTCTCTTGAGGATTTTACCTGGGTCTTTCGGATACTCCCTCTCTGGACTCAGTTTCCATGCTGTGAGAAGCTCAGATCACATGGAGAGACCATTTGTTGGCGTTCCAGCTAACTGTCCCAGATGAGCACCCAGTCAATATCTCCCAATCAACTGCCAGCCATGTGAGTGAGTCATCAGAACATACAACCCAATCAAACCTTCAAATGACCTCATCCTAAATGTGCCATCTGATTATAACTGGATGAAAGATCCAACGTGAGAGCCACCCAGTTGCACCTCGCCAACCCACAAGATCATAGGTGACATTAATATATAAACATATTACATTATAGTTTTAAGCCACTAAGTTTTGGAGTGGTTTGTTGCATAGCATAAAAAGAGAAGAGGAGAAGAGAAAGCAAAATAAAAATTTCTGGAGAATCTATCAAATTATACATAGAGAACTTACCTCGCAACTACAAAATTTGAATCTCAAGAGGAAGAATCTAACTGAGAGGTGTGTTTTGAAAAATTTAACAGATTTAGTGACTTTTTGCCATAACCCAGTTAATGTGGTGCAGAGCTGGAGTTTGTAAAATTGAAGTATTTAAGTTACAAAGTAATTTTGAAACTCTCTCCTTAAATAAAGAAACAGATCAATCTGTTTATTTGATAATAAGAGACTATAGAAACAGTAAGTGATTCTACGGGGATAGAAGTTATTCAGTTGGTGTAGCATCAAAGTTATTTTTCAGTAAATTAAAGCTAACTTTTATTTTAGCCCATGAAATGTTGCCTCCTGATATAGACTCTAAATTTGACAGTTTAAAATTTTTACATACTGCTCAAATCCTCTAATCTTTTCACTTTTATGTTTTGTATTTCATAATTCAATTTTGAACTATTTAAAGAATATTTAAAATGAAAAGATGAATTATTACCGCATTTTTTATAATTTGTAATAAATGACATTTTTTATTTACTTAAATTGTGTTACTTTGGTTCAGATTAACATGGGTAGGCAAATTTTCTCTGAGAAGATATTGTAGGGTTTGAGAGTTATGTAAACCCATGAGCTGAGATGATACTGTATGTAAAGCCCTTGCTATGCCTTGTTCTCTGTGGTGTACAGAAGGATGCTATGGGTGTACTTGGTTTGTGTGCTCTATTTTGCCAATCCCAATTTAGAAAAAATAAAGTGTATACATAGACTATACAATGTGGTCTGTTCAGAAAGTATCCAGCCATGTTAAAAAAACGGAGATATTTATTGAAGAAGATACAAGATACAAGAACCATTGTACATAAGACAATTGTGCCTCAGGCCCCTTCAAAATAGGCACATTGGTACCTCACACAGTTCTCCCAGCATCTCTTCCACTGTTCAAAACACTCTGCAATATCTTTTGTTGGAATTACCATCAGCTGCCCCATTGTGTTTTTCTGAATCTCATTGATGATCTGAAATCTCTTCCCCTTCAAAGGTGATTTTAGTTTTGGGAAAAGCCAGTAGTTTTGGAATCCCCAGATCATCTTCTAGTTCTCACATTGTCAGTAGGCAATCTTTGTTGATTGCAGCATGTACTCATTCAACATTCTCAGATGTTCAGCTTGTTGCAGGCCTTCCAGAATGTGGATCGCTTTCAACAGATTATCAACCATCTTTGAAGTTTTTGTGCCACACTTTTATTTGCACTGCAGTCATTACATCATTCCAAAAGCCTTCTGAATCATCCAAATAGTTTCCACAAAGGAATGTTCAAGCTTAACGCACAATTTGCTGCAGATCCGTTGCTCTGCTCATTCAGTTATTTTGAATGTGATGACCACACAGTGCACATGCTCACTCAATGGCGTCTACTGTCCCCCACTAACTAGTATAATGAAGTTGTCATTGTTCACTCATGTGCATTCCAGTCCATTCTCCTTGGTTGCCAGGTTACATCAATGTTGCACAAACTGTTCTCCAATAAGTCCAGCAACAGCTGGATTTTTCCCAGACAATCTCATATAATAGCATGAGAGATTTTCAGTGTTCCATAAATAAAAAGAAATATTATTGGTCAACTATTATTTTGAAAATCTTGGATTAAACAAAGTGCATCAGTTTCTTTATTGCAGGACTTCTCAGTACCTTAATATCTAAATGCGTGTTGCAAATCACCAGGAAATGAATGTAGTGTTCAACATTTCTTAAACACATTTTTTTTAAAGATTTTATTTTTTTATTTATTTTTAGAGAGAGGGGAAGGGAGGGAGAGAAGGAGAGAAACAGCAATGTATGGTTGCCTCTCACATGGCCCTCATGGGGACCCGGCCAGCAACCCAGGCATGTGCCCTGACTGGGAATCAAACCAGGACCCTCTGGTTCCGAGCCCGCACTCAGTCCACTGAGCTACACCAGCCAGGGCTCACATTTTTAATTTTAGAGATGTCATGTGCAAGTTCACCGTAAGGGAATAGTATTTTCCATAAAACTTCTTTGAAAACACATATTTGGGCTAATGGAATAAAATTTGAGTTCTAAGAAAATCACTGACTTGTATGTATGAATTAATGAGAAGGCTGAAATACCAATTTTCTTCTAGTCTAGCAAGCTGTGAGCTCTAGTTAGTGTGGTAGTGGTGGAAATTGTTTTCATGTTGAAATTTAGTTCCTGAGTTTAATGCCTATTGTACACCCCTGTAAAGTCAATCTTTTCACAAGAATAACTTCTGAAAGTTGTCTGAATTTCTTGTGGAGGGAGAGCAAGACCAAAATAGCAGCCTTCACATTCAGGAACTATCTGCCTACTTGGAAAATTACCTCTATGACCAGAAACTTGCTAAGAACAAAGCCATGATTATTCCTCCTCTTCCTTTTTAATATGTCTGACAGCTTAAGAATAGACTAATAAAAATGTTATTTTTGCATGATGTGTTAGAAGACTTGGGGAAAAAGGAATTAAAATAATTGGCTACAATATAAAATTTTAGTGACCTCAGCTTTTGCTGTCTATGGAAATTTCTTAACCCCTTTACTTGGTGTCAGTAATATTTCACTCTACCAACAGTGCTTTTATTTCTTTGCTAATCTTCCTTTTGTCATTTGAGTTTTCAGATAGTATAGTATAAAGAACCTAAGTTCATATTAAAACTCAGATATGCATTCATTATGTGATTTTTAAAATGCCATTTAAATTCAATGAACCACAGCTAGTTCTTTGTGAAATTGCCGTGGTAAAAAATAAATGACATAATGTTGAAGGGTTTTTATCAGGTCATATACATAGTAAGTGGTTAAAAATTATTTATTTCTTTGCTTGCTTCCTTTCCTTCGCCTTGCCTAATGAATTCTCAGTTTTAGGTCTGTGTGACACAGCATGCTTGGAATAACACTAGAAACTGACACTGCATGTATGAACCCGTGAGCTGAGATGATAAGCGGAGGCAACCGTGACTATGGATGGTCAGTTTTCTACATGCACAAGGATGTACCAGATCTTTGTGAAGAAGATGCAGAAATCAGTGCTCTCCAAGGGTGAGAGGCTGAGTTTTAGAATTTAGTAAGTGGTGGGGAGATTGGTTTCTGCCAAGCAATTTTCTCACAAACATGTCTATCTTTGTGACTCTATTTTTGTGAGCTATGCAGTATCTTAAAGGCTTTCTACAGTCACTGAAAGCTTCCCTGCCCTTTCTTATCACTCAAGTTTCCAGCCAATTTCCATGACTGGAAGGCAGCAGAACACCCACAGTCAGAATACCCTCTAATACTTGTTTTAGAAACTCTGTGGCTCATGTTTTAAATTTACATTTCATTTATATCTCTAAGTCTATAAAAGCTCAACAACAACGACAACAAAATTGCTCAAATTGCTGTCAACATTCTTCCAAAACTATAATTTGTCTATAGTTAATGATTTTCAGTGGCTATGGCTGAGCAAAACTTGACCAGAATCAATTCCAGAAAAGATAGTGTTTTCTCCCAAATTACCAAGGGGAGAAAATACTTCAAAGAACTGCCTTCCTGAAAACACATCAAGCACACATAGTTTCCCAGGAGACTTTGACTATAACAGACCATTCTGACGTTTATTGTTTTAAATTTGTCTAAAACACAGAAAAAATTCAAACTTCTTTCTTGCTTTGAAAATACATAAAATTGCTACCAAAACCTGACAAAGTTAGTATAATAAAAAACAAAACAAAACTCCAGATCAATTGCATAATGAAAAGTGATACAAAAAGCCTAACAAATACTCTATGGCAAAGGCAGCAGTACATTGAAAAATAAGAGAGATTAGCCAGGTGGCATTCAATACAAAAATGCAAGAAGGTATCAATATTAGAAAATTTATAAATATTATTCACTATGTAAACAGACCACAAGTGACCATTCATCATTATGTATGCTAGAAAGACTTTCTAATAAGAATCAAAATCCACTCTTGATTAAAAAATAATAAAGTAGGAATAAAATAATACTCTAAAATATAAATGATCACAATCCAAAGTCACTATAGGCTTATTAGGGAAACACTAAAAAGCATTTTCATTAATGTTGGACATAAAATAAGAGTGCTATTAACACCATTATCACTTAATGTTGCTCTAGAAATACAAACCAATATAATTAAACAAAATAAATAAAGGTTATAGTGAGAAACCAAAAAATAAAATGATTTTGTGCAGATATTTATATGAAGAATTGGAAAGAATCTAATTAAAAACTACCGCAAACAATTTGAGAATCCAAAGAGTGTCTGTGCACAAAAGTAACACACAAAAACCAGTTGCCTTTATGCATTCAAGTAATCAGAAGTAATGGAGCAAGAGATACCATGTAGAGTAACAACCCCCAAAATTACATAAATAAATTAAATAAAAATATGCACAATCTAGGAAATATTTGTTAAATTTTACTGCTTTTGTATTAGCATTTAACCCCCTTACATTCCTCTTCCTCCTGCAACCACCACACTGTTGCCCACGTCCTTGAGTCCTTTTTCCTTTTTGCTCCATCCCTCCACCCCTAACCTCCTCCCCATAGCTGTCGTACTGCTATCTATGAGTCATCCTCTATTTTGCTATTAGTTCGGTATGTTCATTAAATTCCACATATGAGTGAAGTCATCTGGTATTTGTCTTTCTCTGACTGGCTTATTTCACTTAGTGTAATGTTCTACAGGTCCATCCATGCTGTCACAAAGGGTAAAATTTTTCTTTCTTTTTATTCCCGAGTAGTATTCCATTGTGTAAATGTCCCGTAGTTGTTTTACCACTCAGCTACTGATGGACACTTGGGCTGCTTCCATATCTTGGTGATTGTAAATAATGCTCCAATGAACATACGGGTGTTTATGTTCTTTTGAATTAGTGTTTTGGGTTGTTTTGGATATATTCCCAGAAATGGGATTGCTGGGTCAAAAGATAGATCCATTTTTAATTTTTTGAGGTATCTTCATACTGTTTTCCACAGTGGTTGCAGCAGTATGCATTCTCACCAACAGTGCAAATCGGTTCCCCTAAGAGATTAAGAGCTGGAAGAAAAAAAGAAGTAAGTTCTTAACATTGTAATGATATTAAGCACTCTTCAGTGAGCTATAAATTAAAGACAATCCAAATGAAAATATGAATAGTGTTCTATTTATAACAAGACAAACTCACTCTAGTGTCATATGGAAAAACAAGCAAGCACAAATAATCTTGAATATTTTGTGGGAATAAGGAGAGCGAACTGGAGACAGTAAATATTGAAGCATGTTATACATACAACCATAGTAACTGAAATAGTGTGATACTAACACATGAATAAGAAATGAATAGTAGAAATCCAAAAATGTTCATACATACATAGCAATTAAATCTGTAATGAAAATAACATTTCAAGTCTGGAGTGATAAGAGGAAGGCTTATTCAACACATATATTAAAACAGCTTAAGAGCCTTTTTGGAAAAAAAAATACAGGTAACTTAAACTCTATATCTTAACTTTAAAATGAAGCTAATTCCAGATTGACAAAAAAAAAGTTATAGCAAATAAAAACAGATAATCACTATAACATACACATAAAATATTTTATGTAATTTTCATGTGGCCAAGTCTCTTTAATGTGGTAAGTATAGAAAGAGCATTTAAAAATGTTGGTAAATTAAACTACATAATTTTTTTCCTTAATCTGTCCAAAACCATTATATACAAAGTCAAACATCAAACAATAAACTTATAAAAAATTATTTGTGGCTTTTATCACAGAAAATTTATCTTAAGTTTTCTACAAATGAATTAAAAAATGACAACAACGCAATAGTAAAAATAAACAAAGTATATAATGGAGGTTCACTTAAAAGTTCCAAATATAGTAAAAATGTTACCTCTACTTACAGTTGAAAGCTGCAAATTAAACTTTGACATTGAAATTAATACATTAGGAGAGATCATATAGTTTCAAAACACATTTTATTGGCATCATTGTGAAAATGTCAGTATTTTTCCTTGCCAGTAAAGGTGGCAGAGTGACATATGTATCAAAATTAAAAACATTTATAGCCTTTGAAATAACAATTCACCTGCTAGAAGTTTATTGCATAGATATGCATGTGCCAACGGGTGGATATACAGCTCCATTCCTTGGAGCATTTCTTGTAGCTGCAAAATATTATGAGCAACCTACATGTCTATTAACAAGACCAGTTAATAAATTATGGGTCACCATTCAATAAAATACCACACATTCATTAAAAAACAGCAGATCTATTTGAGCTGACATGGAAAGATAATCTTTAAAAATATCCAAGTGCAGAACTGCAAGTATAATGTCTGCCATTTGGGTGATTACAGAACCAAACTGTGAATTATGTCTAGAAGGACCCACAAGTGAGTGGTAACTGTTATGCCTCCAGGGAACGCATCCTGGCAGCTCTGAGCACAGAAAGGAGGCAACCCATGCTGAGTCTCTCTCCTGACTTGATGCCCTTTCCACCCATTCTCACACAACATTCCAATGACCTCTCACTTTCTAATGTGGGCATGGCTTTTCTGTTTTTCCCTTCTGCTTTTCCTTCTTCTTGGGAGTGATTTGTGAAGAGAGTGAGGGTATATGGCAACTTCATGCTGTCATCTTCAAACTGGAAATTTCTATTTCCTTTTTTATTTTTTGAATTTTGTAGCCACATGTATCTATTTTTTATAAAAAAAATAAGTAAAAATGGTTTTAAAAAACAAGATAAGAAAAAAGTTAAATGTTTAATTTTGGTTAATAAGCTGGACTAATTTTTGGCCACAATTTTTTTTAAAGATTTTATTTATTTTCAGAGAGAAAGGAGAAGGGAGGGAGAAAGAGCAATGTATGGTTGCCTCTCACATGGTCCTCACTGGGGACCTGGCCCGCAACGCAGGCATGTGCCCCAACTGGGAATAGAACCGGGACCCTCTGGTTCCCAGCCCATGCTCAATCCACTGAGCTACACCAGCTGGGCTCACAATTTTGATCTAACAAAGTCCTAAGGTCTCCAAATCCACCACACAGGGCGAAGGAGAGAAGGGAAGGGAGGGCCTTCATCCTTGTTTCCACTTTAACTAGAGTATGTTTTCCAGATTTACCTGTTGCTGTTCTGTGTGGAAAATTGTGCACTATCCCTGACATTTATGGCATCATAGAGGCACTTAGCTAATTTTTTATCCTACATTTATGACTACTGAGCCTAAACTACAATTTTACTATTTTAAATTATTTTCAAAGTTTGCAATTGTTAAGTGTTTGCTAATAAAACCTATTTTTAATGGTTTTCAGAATCACTCAATGCTGAACCCTGGATGGGTGATGCAATCCCCAGTTTTACCATCATTACTTTAGAAACTTTATTCTGTTTGCTCTCAGTTCATTTACTATTAGGACTTTCCTAAATATCTTCTGGTAAAATTGGGAAATTGCTTTTGTAATGGCTAAATTTTAGAAGAAATTCCATGGTCCAATGAGATATCCAATAGAGTCATAAGCTGTAATTTCCTAGCTCTATATTTATTAGTATTTGATTTAGTTGCCTCAGCAAATAATTATGCATTTAGTTTATGTTTATATCAAGACAATTAGATTTTATAGATTGCTATGTTCTGAGAAAACATGCCAATCAGACTTCTTAAATAAATGTGAAAATACAATTTGTGGAACTCAGCAGTTTTGACCAAAGACTACTGTGATGTAGATTGCCAATCATAAAATTAGAGGTGAATAAAATTCACTCTGAATTTATGGGTTTTCCAGCTGCTACTTCATAATCCTTCACTAAGCATGAAGTCCAGTCACACAGGGAAGCTGAGTGCATAACAGAGTTTATAGATACGGCTGTTCTGATTTCTCACTGAATGCAAAAAGCCTCAGATTTGGTGTTGCAGGTGAGGGCAAAAGAATGGGCAGCTGAGATGTCGTTTCTTCTCTCCATTCTCTGCTCTATTCATTCCAGCAATCACAACTTAAGCATTGTAGACGTGTCAGAAGCAACTGTATTCTCCATTAACTGGGAAAAATAACAAAACAACACCAGACCTAATAAATCTTGAATTTACCTCAAGTTACTTGGTACCAGTATTTCAAATCACTGTTTTCTTTAGCCTGCTGTCTTCAATAAACATCTTTTGAGCATCCACTATGTGGAATTGTGCCTACCAAGCGAAGGGCACCAGATAATTAGATGCATTATGATCTGTCTCCTAGTGTCCCGTTGTCTAATAATGGAAACAGACATGGAAGTAGCCCATTAAGGAAACCCTACTTGTTTATTCTGGGCATGACCGTGGCACAAAGCGGGAGGTGGGCACCATGGAAGCTGCCTTGGAGTGATGAGGAAAAGCTTGTCCAAAATAAAATAGATAAACTGGATTTAGAAAATTAGTAGACATATGATATAGAGAAGCAGCTACATTAAGTAGCCAAGGATAAGTAACTACAGAGAGAACTCTTCTATTAAGCAGAGACATAGGGAGCATGCGCGGGAGCAGCAGGAAGTGAGGTGAGAGAGGCGTGGGACCAGATTGGCATCTCTGGTCCGATCTGCATCATCTACAACAGAAAGTGAAGGGAGCTCGTGGAGTCTGCTTTCCTCCCTTTCCTACTGTGAGGCAATGAGAAAACGACAAGGTTTTATTTTTATTTATTTTTATGGTTTTTACAATAGAAGCAATAATATTTATTTAATTTTGAAAATTAATCACGACATGGGGAAAGTGAAACTGTAACAATTGAAGAATATAAAAGAAGGTCAAACAGGCGGTGAAACAACTTCTGCTGGGAGTGGGAGAGCCAGTGGAATGATGCGCAGCTGTAGATCAGGCCCCCGGCAGGCGATGCAGCATCTGCAGACCTTACGGGGCCCTGCCCCACCAAAAGAGTCCTCCCTAGAGCCTGCCCTGGTTCCCGCCACGGGGGAGGAGCTGGCTCTGCAAAAGGTTTTATTTTTATTTTTCTGCAAATTAGTCTGTGCTCAGCAGTCATTGTGTCACTGAAACTTTCTAACGTGCTGGAATTAATGTTGGCATGGATAGAAAAGAGAGAGAGAGATGCAATCTCATATGACTATGCTTTGATCATCACCTGCAACACCAACCTGGGACTTTTAGATTTGATGAGGAATCTGCTGATACAGAGATACTATATCTACAAATTCAATCTTGCAATCAGCTTCGTTGTGTTACTCTAGGCTTCACACATATTTGATGACTCTAAGGTAACCCTATAAACTCAGAGAAAATTTTATTCAGCTCTAATTTTCTGATTTTCAGTCTGCATCAATATTCAGTCTGGTTGAAACTGCTGAGTTCTACAAGTTACATTTTAGCAGATCATCTTTTAAAAAATGCACATTTAGCATTTTTGTCTTGGGAAGGATCCCCCCAATGTTAAGTACTGCCATTTTTGCAAGCCTCAGTTTTAATCACCATTTCTCAAAATCTGTAAATCTACTCTTCAGGGTAGATTTATGATTAAATAAAATTTATGATCAAATATTCATGTTATATGGGCACGTTTGCTTCTGTGTGTATGGGAGGTGCATTACATTTCATTGGCATTCTTCTCAGGCCCTGAAAATGGGATCTTTTGCACATAGTAGGGATTGAATAAGCTTAAAAAAAAACAACACGGTTTTCCCTGTAAATTTGGTAGTCATCTTGAATTAAATATATATAACCATCTGGACCCGAATTAGCAACCCAGAGTAGATGCCTAGATGCTGTCAATTGAACACCTACAGTGAGAAAAGGGCTACTTGGGGACTATCCAAATAGGTTTCCATATTTCTAAGCAGGACTAAGAACAAATATGTATTTTGTTGACTTGGAAAATGTCACTTTGGAAACCATAATTGTGAACTGCATCTTTTCAAAAGATTATAATAGACATCTATAAGCAGCTGCGTGTGGCTTCATTGAACATAAAGACATCACAGAAAAAAGACAAGCTAACCATTGTGTAGTTTTCTCCAGTATTCTAGCCACTGTGTCCAGGAAGTCTGGAAACCAGCTGATCATTAAAGTCCAGCCAAGTGACCACTTGAGAAGTGATTAGGGATGGCCAGTAACTGTCTCTTAGGAGTTCTGCTGAGCTCAGCTAATAAGATTTTGCTTGAAATTAAAATCAGATTTTAATCTCTCCATTAGGAGATAAAAAGCTAATGTATCTTAAACTTTTTTGTCTGTCTCGTCACATTTCTCTTCCTGCTCTCCTGGCCAAGATTCCCGTAAGGTAATGGGAAAAAAGTCAGCATTTATTGATTCAGGTGCAGAGTTCAGAAAAAAAACTTCTCTTTCTTTGTCCATCAGGGTGCTTTCATATCTGAAAAGAGCTCTACCAGAAAGGGCAGAATTAGCCTATCTGTTCAGTTTCATTTTTCTGTCTGTGAAGATTCTGTGTTATGCTGTATCTCTTACCAACTCCGGTCCAAAATTTATACTCATGATATAATATAACCATTGCCATCTTCTAAATTCTGATGTTCCTACTATCTTGTCTAGTAAAATACTATTGAAACTACAGGAAAAACCCTAAAACTATAAAATGACCTCCTTCACTTCATTGTTTTACAATGCAGTTGCTATGACATATTGTGTTGACCAAAAAGTCCATTTAGTTTTTTTCTGTAAAATAAAAGGCACATTTTTCATGTCACCAATAACTTTATTGACTTGAATATTTTGAGTATGTCGACTACCTCCTGTGTAGTATAACATCAATTGTTCTCAATTAATGTCTCAATTTGATTAACCTCAACTGGTCTACCCAACTGTGGAGCATCACCCAGTGAGAACCCTTCAACACAAAATGTCGCAAAACACTTTTAATACATTCAATCAGTCAGAGCTCCTTCTCTATACACTGCATAAATCTTTGGGGGGGGGGCGCAGATTTCAGTTGTGTTTTTACCTTTCTTGAGAGAATAAAGCATAATATACTAGAAAGGTTCATATTTTCTTCCATCTTAAATTTTAAAATGGCTACACAAAAATTCACCAGTTTTGATGAGTAGTTTTTAAATGAACAGTGACATGACAGCTGTCACAAAACAATTTAACAAAATTGTTTCAAATGAAGTTAAGGACTAGGTGCTACTAGAGCCATCTTACAGAAAAAGCAAACTAACTTTTTGGCCCACTCAATAGTCTTATATAAATATTATACCCCAGTATAAATTTCCCAAAAGGTGTCTTAATTAAGAAGAAAATGACATTGTTTTTTCACACCAATTATAGTAAAAAATGCTTTCAAAGAATGTAAGTTAAAATGTTGTCAAGAACTAGTGTGAAGCCTTAAAATCTTTTTAAAAGCTTTCATATAAATGTAAATTCTTTACAGTAAAGTCCATCTGGAGAGTAACTTTATATTCACAAATATAACGTGAAATTTTAAAAAGTTATTATCTATAGTGAATAATATCTCTGTCATTGGTGCCTATGTTTATGTTTAGCTGTTTGAATACTTTATTAAAAAAAAAAACAAAACTTATTTACCTGTTGTATATAAACCAAGGAATTTAATTAGACACTTTTATTCCAGAAAGAAAATTTAGGAAATGTCTACTTGTATTTAGCATGTCTACATTAACACAGAAAAAGACCTATAGTTAACTGCAACAGGTAGCATTTACTGCTTATTTCGTGTGTGGCAGATATTTTCCTAGGTACCTTAAATGTGTTATTTTGTTTATTTTTACACCAACCTTAGGAGGTAGGTGCTATTATTGTTTTGTCCATTCTACAGAGAAGTATATTGAAATGAAAAGGTTTGAATAAACAATAAAAGTTCTCATGGACAGCAAGTGGCCGTATTGATAGACCCAGTCTCTGGCCACAGCCTGTGCTCAAATCCACTCTAATATGTCTTTATTTCAAATGCAGCCTTCCTAAGGAGTAATATATACTCATTAACATTGGTTGACTCTTCAGATTGATCTAAGAAACACCTCGGTGGTTGAGACTATTGGTTCCAGAACTCTGGGTTTTCATACCAGCATAATATATACACCTTTTTAACAATGGAGAATATGAGCTTCTTAATTCTTTTGCTTTGTAAAAAAAATGCTTTTTTATTTTATTTCTCAAAATTCTTATCTTATTTTGCTTTGAGGAAGTATTTTTTAAAATAGCCATCCACTACCACTCTGGTTGCATAAAAGAGAAAATATTAATGTAAAATATTAGAAAGATATAATATCAGAGTGGATTACCTTCATTGAAAATTCACTACACTGTTCTTTTATTTCTTTCTTCCATAGATTAGAAAAAATGGCATCACAATTTAGCATTAACCTATAGATCTATTTTCAAAAACTTCTGATGTTACATAGTCTACGTTGTCTTTTGCTCTCCTTCTCAGTATTCTTCTTCTTCTTCCTCTTCCTCCCCATCCATTTCTTCCTCCCCCTCTTTTTCTTCTCCCCTCCCTCTCCTCTTTCTCTTACACTCCTTCTCCTCCCCTTTTCCTCCCTCGCTTCCTTTCTTCCTTCTTTCTTCCTCCTTCCCTCCCTCCCTCCCTCCCTTCCTTCCTTCCCCTTTTCTTTCCTTCCTCTGCTCTTCTTCCTTCTTTTCCTCCTCCTCCCCTGCCTCTTTTTTCTCTTTCTTCTTTGCTTGTCCACCAGTAATGCCTTTCAAGAATATAGTCAAATAGAGGTCAACAGGAAAAAATAAAGGATCAGGTCCAAGCCAGCCTACAAGCTCAGTAACCATTCTGTGGATACTTAAAAATTAATAATTGCAGATAGTAAGTATTATCCCAAGTATTCTTTCTCACTACAAAATCAATGAATCAAATGATCTGCCATTTCCGTGATGTATTTCTGACTTTTTCTGTTTTATCTTCTTGAGTGCAGGATTTCCTCCTGCCATTCCCAAATTCATTTCAATCTCAAAAGAACTTTAGTGTAATCTGTTGCTTCATCACAATGTCTCCAGCTGAGGCAGACTCTGTCGCTGCCTCTATTTGCCTTCTGGTCTGACCCTCCTTACCCTCGTGTGGGGTAAGTCTGAGACATATTTCATACCATTTTCCAAAGCTTCCCAATGAGGCTGAGCTCTAGTTGTCCCCAATGGTAACTTCTTTTATAACCCAAGATTTCTCAGTTTGTTTCTCCCATGATTCAGTTTTGTCCTGGGATCTCCTTCCTAATAAACCACTTGCTCTTGAATCATTATCTCAGAATATGCTTTCAGGGAAACCAAACTAAAACACTATTTTAATTGATATCAGAGTGACATTGGTCATTACTAAAATCACTTGCCTAGAAAATAAGTGCCATAGTGAAAGAACTTTGTAAAGTAAAACAAAGAAACTGCCTTCCTAGGGTAACTGAGCAGAAGTCTACAAAACAAGCTGGGACTTCATCATGGTCTTCTAATAACTACGTACAAAACACTGTGCTTTGCTGAGTAGCTTGCCATTGCCTCTTGATGTTTTTTATTTCAGGCAGTACACACACACATAAACTGTTTGAGAACATTGAGCTTACACCCTGTTTTGTCTTGTGTGAAACACTCCAGCTGTACTAAGACAGTACCATATAGTCAACATGCATTTTAGAAAATCTGGTGTCCATGAAAATGAATGAATTGTTAAAACCTTTCTAATTCTGTGCAGAGTGATTCATGAAAGGCCTTTCATGAGCTTTGATTCACTGCCCTTTAAGGATGAATTTTCATGATGGATAGAAGCCATTTTTATCTACAATACCAATTATTCTGCTATAAATGAGCAAAGTAGATGTCCCAACTCCAGACATACGTGGTTATGCAGGGGCTTAAATTGTGATGCCCCTGTTAACATTCAATCTTTCTTTGTGAACAGCATGTCAAGATCTTTTGACTGTGTGAAACTGGATCCATCCATCAAAATTTTACCTGGGTTGCTAAGCTTGCAAAGGCTTGACAACACCTCATACTCTTTATTTTTTTAACTAAATAAAATAAGTCTAAGATAATTCAACCAGAATAACAGAATGCCCAAAAGAGGCGGGGCAGAGACAAATTTCCTTTTTTTTTTTTTTTGGCCAGTGTCATTCAGTTTGGATTTTTCCTTGTAATTTCCGATGCCTAACCTATTTTATCTCTCTGTAAAGACTCACACCCTATTCAAAACAAACACATTTTTGCCATTTTTCTACTTTATTGACTACTAAGCAATTCATTAACTACTTATCTGAATCTCCATTAAAAGAGAAGATTACCACATCAGTAGTGAGTCTCCGTTAATAAGGAACATATGAAAACAGGTGATGCAACAAGCGGTGAAGGCCAAGGAGTAGGACACAAACACAGTTCTTACTAAAAACCCAAATTCTGCCCTGGCTCGTGTAGTTCAGTGGATTGAGCGCGGGCTGGGAACCAAGCAGTCCCGGTTCAATTCCCAGTCAGGGCACATGCCTGGGTTGCAGGCCAGGTCCCCAGTGAGGGCCATGTGAGAGGCAACCATACATTGCTGTTTCTCTCCCTTTCTTTCTCCCTCCCTTCCCCTCTCTCTAGAAATAAATAAAAATAAAGTCTTTAAAAAAAATAATATGCTTTAAAACCCAAATTCTGACGTTTCAGACAAAAGGAATGAACTGGAGTCTAACTCAGGTATGTTTTTACTCCTGAAAACTTGGTTTGACACCTAATCCTAATCCTTGTGCTTCCTCTTTTGCATACTTTTTTTAAAAATGAAAAGTCACAGATTATGCTGGTAAGCTACAAAAGAAGGATTTACAAATATATCACCGAAAACGGGGTGGAGAATAGAATTCTTTCAGCATTGCTTCAAATCTTAGTGAACCAATTTCCACAATTGTTATAAATTCAAATTGGTCACTTACGACAAATAAGCAATTCTTTGGCACAGGTCTTGTTCTTTTTTTTAAAACTCCATCTAACATCTGAGATTGTGATTAGCTAAACAGAGTCTCTGACGTAGGCGAAATTAACATCCGTTAGCTTTGATATTCGAGCAGTTGGAAGACGGAGGCTTCATGTTCCGCAGTTGTCAGAGGAGGAACACGAACCACTTAAACCCGCGACTAGTTGCCAGCTAGAATCTGTTACTATAATCCCAATCTTCTGTGAAAATAAATTAAGTGCAAGGCATTTTATTCACTTTTCTAATCCTCATGACAACCAAGCAGGTGAATGCTATCACTCCATCTTAGAAACCAAGGGTTACCTGCACCCCAAATCTAATAGCTAATAAATACTGGACTCAATAGATAAAGGCAAGTGGCATTGGTTCTAAAACTAATGCTCTCTGTGCTACTAACCTATAGTGTGCTAGCTTTAATTTATAGCACACTTTAATAAATGAAACTTATCTGGAGCCCTGATACGTAAAGCAGATTAAAAAAGGAGTGGCCCTGGTTAAATTAGAAGAAAGCCTGGAAACGTGCTATTGAGATCCCTTCCCTGTTTCCCAGCCCTCTGTGCAGGAGCCTCAGGTGCCTTACGGAAAGTCAGGGCTCTGTGGAACCCCTGGGTCAGGGCTCCTCTGGCAGCAACACCCCCGCCATAAACATGAGCATCCGTGTGCACATCAGCAACTGCAAACTCAGATGCCTATAGGTGCTCCCAGCACAAGCCTGCTGTACCTTTGAAGTAAATGAAAGTTTTTTTTTTTTCTCCTCCTGCCATGAGCTTTAAAGTCATAGGTCTTTGTGGACCAATGCAGTTGGTTTTTATTAAATTTTAATTTCTGAATCCAAACTCTAAATTCAGGTTATTAAAGAAGAATATTTATGAAAGGCCAATACGATAGTCAAGGAAGAGAAAAAAAGATCTCATTTAACAAACATGGTATAGCACCTGGGAAGGTGACACTGTGTATGTTTTTGTATGTCTTATACATGGTATAAATACTACATGTATTTGAACATATAGTACATATGGACACAAGTATAAAAAGTAAAATTAAACACCCTTACATTTCTCTATGCATTAAATATAAAGTTAGGAAAACTATCTGTCCACTAAGTAATTCTCCCTTGGCAATGGTGCTCAGGGCAGAATGATGTTATTTTAAATTCTTGTCTCATTATAAGAAAAAGGAGTTTGCTGCTTCAGAGTTTGTGTGTATTTATACCAGAGCTTAACTGGCATTTTCATCATAGTGTTTATGAATCGTAATATAGTTCCACTGCAGTTTCTGACATACTCATTAATTTGTTCCCAGCGGCAGTTCATTACCAACATCACAAGCAAAACACACGCTCTCCCTGGGCACTGAGGGTCCACCGGAAATTAAGCAGACAGGCTGCAGAGCATCTCAGAGCAGAGTCAGCCAGCTTCATCTCCACAGACGCTGGAGGCAGCCCAAGGAGGTGGCGGGAATGAAAGGCATCCAAGCCTTCCAAGTTTTGAGCTGACACAGAGCAATGATTCCTTGAAGAGGAAGGGGATCTTGCTATCTCCATCATGTGCCTTCTCTGATCAGCCTGTTTGGTAGAGTCAGAGCAACAGTGTATGATTTTTAGTTCGGAGAAGGCAAGAACTTAACTTTCCTTTCTTTCAACTGTGGTTCTCCTTCCTTTCGATGGAGAGTTTTGAGCTCTGAGCTGGACTTTGCCAAAATCTCTTTTGAGAGGTATTAAGTAAACCAACAGATTCCATAAGAATAAACAGAGTTCCTTGAATTTTATTTCCCAGAAATCCCTGTTTTTAAAGGAACTCAGTGCTTGAACAAACTAGATTAAAACACAAAAATAAGTAGTTGTTGATTCCTTATTGTTGTCAGCAGTTTCCCAGGTCACCGGGCCATGACATGCACCGCTGTGCTGAGTGTCAGGCAACCAGGTCTCACCATGAGCGGAGCTGTGTGGTCTCTGGGCATTTCAGTAAATACTTTGAACTTCATTTCCCTTGTTCACACTGTATAGCTGTTTATGTCTGCTCCACATACTGGCAAAGCCATTGGGAAGTGTGGGTGAGTCAGGAAATGAGAAATGACTTGGAGTTCACATGGGACACTGCATGGCAAAGCATGGAGACCAAAGGGTTTATCTTCAAATCAGAGCCATGCCAAACTGAAGAAGTCATGTTAGCCCTTGATCTTGAGCTGTTTCATCTATGAGATCAGGATAACCAGAGGACTCAGGATAAGCAGAGGACATGGGGTCCTTCTGAGACATGAATAAATTATCTGAATGAGGTTCATTTTTATTCAATTCCAGAGAGAAGTGCAAATACTAGTTTTGTGAATAACTTCGAGAAGAGCTGGAGGAGAGAGGTCTGGTGACCTAGCAGCCAGATGCAGACACTACATAACAAGCCTTCTCCAGAGCTCACGCCTTCTGATGAGTAAAATTTCCAACCCTCTCTCACTAATGAAGCCTGAGGATATAGGTCAGGAGAAGAGAAATGTCTGTAAAAGGAGCTCTTCCAGAGTCTCAGTGAAATCCAGGGATGTTACCCTTGACTCCGATCTCTTGCCTTGCATCTGAACCATCAGCAAATGTGGTGAGCTCCCTCCTCAGAAGGTTCCAAATGGAACCACTGCTCACTGCTTCTGCAGCCTCTGTCTGGTCTACACCACCATAATCTCCCCCTGAGTTCCTGAAAGAGCTCTTTAAACAAGCTTTCTCCTTCCACCTTGCTTCATCCTGTCTGTTCTCTTCACAGAAGCCAGAGGGATTCTTGTTAAAACATTGTGATCTCATCAGCCTCCTGCACAACATCCTGGGATAGCTTCAAGCAGAATAAGATTCAAAATTCTTATCACAGCCCAAGGGACCTCTGTTGACCTCATCCCATGCTGCGTCGACTGTATCTCCTCCTGCTCCTGACCCCCACTTCCTCTGCTCCAAGTACACTGGCAATCTTGCTTTCCTTGACAGCATACACACGTGCTCCTGCCTTAGAACAGTTTCACTTGCTGTTCCCTCTTGCTGAAACCCTCTTTCTTGGGAGGCACCAATAATTCAAGTTCTCTCATAGCTATGGTCCTGCTGAAATGTCAGCTTTGCAGAGAGTCCTTCCCTAACCACCTTATCTTACCACCTTGCTTAAAATAGTGTGAACTTCATGCATGCACACCCCTGTCCATGCCTACATACATGCACGCATATGTGTAGGAACTCTCCATCTCCTTACCCCCTTTATTTTTCTTTATCTACTTATCATTACCTTCTATATATTTCTTTACTTTTCTATTGTATGGTTTTCACTGCAGATCTCAATTAGAATATAAACTTCATAAGAGCATAGCATTGGTCTGTTTGATTCTCTTGTCTATCCCCATACTCCAAAATAGTACACAATAAGTACCAAGTGTTTAACAAATACTTGTTGTAGGGATAGCAGCATAAGTGAATTAGTTCATATATTGACAGTCATCAAAAAGCGCTGGGATGAAGCTATTAGAAAAATAATTATTTGACTTTGATGATGCAGAAAGTAGTCATGACCTCAGCTGGCAGGTCCCAGGAGACAGATAGCCACATTAACTTTCGTGTCATGAAACCAGCCCTAGGTTGTGTGGCTAAATCATTCCAAGCATTGAAGAAAGGCACCTCCCCTCGCAGGAAGTGTCACCCCTTAAAATTCATTATGAAACAACCAGGCTAAGTGAATAATTCATATTCTGTGTTCCTCTCCATGCTAGTGCTGATGTACTTTCATTATTTCATCCCTCTTACTTCCTCAGCTATGTCTCAGATAGCAATTTTATGCCACACAGAATATGAATTTAACAGGTGAATTTCCACCCAGGGTACAGTTCCCTTATTATTGATGTGGAAAAAATGTAAACACAGTTACTATAAAGCCTTTCTTTTGAGGCTAAGGACAGATGACAAAAAAGCAAAAGAAAGTTAAAAAAACATATTTGGGAGATGTAAAATTTGCATAATGTTTAATAGAACATAGGTACTATAATTCATTCAACCCTTGCATTATTAATGCATTTTTCAGCTTACTTTCCTTTTTCTTTGCAAAGCCTCAATAAACACTCTGTTACATATACCAATATCTTCTTGGGCTTTCATTACTGTAGGAAAAAAATCCCCTAAAGAGGGATTACTTGAACAATGGATCTTAACTTTTTTAACATTAAGCAGTATTTTTGGATAATTTTCCCAAATGTGGTAGCAATTTACCCACCAGAAATGTGTAAGCTTCTGTTCCCTCACCTTCCTCTCACCTGCCCCCAAAAGAAAATACTGCAGTCCATATTGGATTGTAAATCTGATGACTGAAAAAACAGCAAATCAGTTTAATGGGCATTACCCTGCATGTGGCTGAGCATTGTTTTTTAAATTTATGCACTTTTCCTGCTCTTTATTCACTCTTCTCTGAGTTGTGTATTCATACATATTGCGATTACTTGTCTTTTATTTTAATTTTATCAATTGAGAGGGTTCTTTGTACTATTTTTTGTCATTTCTGTTGTAATTAAGTTAAAAATCTATATAGTTTACAGCATCACTTTACTGATGGCATACTTGCCATACTATTTTTGAAATATTTATATATAATCATGCACTGTATAACTTATTTCAGTCAACAAGAGACCACATATCTGTCGTAGATGGAGACCTCTGCCTCCCTTCATGTGCCTGCAAAAATGCCATTTTAAAATAAATTAAAATTTAAACATGAGTTGAATTTATATAACAGAACAAAGGTTCAAACCTTTATGATTAGACTAAATCTTTGGCTTAAAATTTTTTTCATATTATAGTCTTATAACCTTCAGAAATAATGGCTTGAAATGAGTTTGTTTCTTGAAAACTGAGTAATTTCAAAACAGGGTTAATTTCAGTAGCTGCAAAGGAACAGCTCTAATGAGTTCTGCTAGAAAATCTTCTTCTCACCAGGAAATGATTGAAGACAAGAAGATAACCTCTCATTAATTCTGTATTAACTATTTTAATCAGGATTACATCACTGTCTCACTCAGAGCACGGGCAGTTGCCAGCAGGCTTTGGGGCTCGGATTCATTAAGCAGACACAATGGAAAGGTCTAGACAGCTAGAGGGGTTGATCCTGTGCCCCCACTCCCACTACGGGGCAGTATTTGGTGAAAGCGTGACACCCTCATTTCTCACAGTGGCAATTTCCACTTCTAGTTTATTGCCATTCATCCCTCAAAAGCCTGACACAGATGGCTTCTTTGAATGAGGTCTCAAATCCCGGTGCTGTGGCTGGAACATGAAAGCTATGTAGGGAGGGCTGGCAGACAGACATGGCAAGCTCCTGTGCTGGGATTCAGCTTGGCCATGGAGTGCCCTCAACCCCAGGGTCACCAAGGTCCTTTTTAGGTCCTTCACTCTGTCAAGGCACAGGTCCACCCCCACTGTCCAGAGCTTCAAGAAACTTACTATGTTTCTGTGTGAGAGGGGCCCATTCTGCCACAGTGAGCATCAACAAGGGAGGATAGAGCCCAGGTGGCTAGAGATTCCTCCATAGTCAACACTGCAGCTTCCACTCTACTGAAAAAGTAGCCCTGCTGAGACTCACCCATCCCCAATGTTCAGTCCATGCCAGGGGGACTGAACCCAACCCCTCAACTTCAAGATGCCACACACAACTCAGAACTCAGTGACCCATGGTTCAGGGTTTGGTGCACTTGACCCAATCAGAACCAATGAGCTACATACATTCTGGGAAGTCATGCAGTGTAGCAAAGTGCCCACACAATGGGAGCAGGTGGCAGGGTTCAAATCCCCACTCATTCACTTACTGTATGTGTGGACTTGGAACTTTATTTATCTTGTCTTTATCCCAGTCTCTTTATTTCTAAAATAGAAATAATCTAAATACCATCTCACATGGAAGATGTAAAAATTAAAAGTTATCTTCCCTAAAGTACTTATATAATAAATAGCAAAGTAAAAGCCAATTTAAATATTAGTTATTATTATCATTTTCCCCCTGAGACTTCCAGGAGATAAATTCTCACCCTTTTTCCAGGAGACTTGAAGCCCCCCGCCTCAAAAAAAGAAAAAAAAAAGTCAAAATGAAAGGTGAAAGTGCCCCAGCCAACTTAAGTACATGAATGAAGCAATTGTCTAAAACTAAAGCCAACAAGGAGCTTTGTTATTTGAGAAAGGTGAAGAGACATGTAGAGAATGAAATTCTCCTCTTGGTATCATCTGAGGCACAGATCAAACAGTGCCTGAAGCAAGCCCTTTTCTATGACATTCTCATTATGTTAAGCCAGATTTACTTGGGTTTTCTGGGAATTTTACCCCAACAAGTCTTAGTTGGTTTTCTCTCTGTGGTGGAGCACTAAGTAGATCTGGACTGGCTATCGGTCTTATATGATGCAAGGAACCAATACCTAAAAAAGAGAGTGTGGAGTCATTTTTTCACATGCTATCGCTGGAACTGAAATGTCCAAAAGCAGATGCAGGTGGGGTGTAGGCTTTTGAATACAACACACAGTTGCCTGGGCCTCCATTCCTTTAAGTCTGGAAGAACAATACTCCACAGCACCTGAAACTTCTGCATGAAATTAGCTAAAAAGAAGCAATCTGCAAAGAATTGCAAAGCCCGGGGCCCGAGTGCTCACCTAGGGGACATTAGTGTAGGCCATAATGACCTGTAGGAGGCGCATAGATACTCAGGTGCTCTCGGAAGATGAGGAAGAGAAGAGGCAGCCAGGCCACCTCTCAGCTAATTCAGGAGACACAGCACCACTAGGACAAGTATGGGTCCGTATGCATTAGTATTCTCAGAAATCCAAAGCTTTGCTAAAATTTCAACATCAGCTTGCAGAAATTCACCTCATCCTTCTCTATCTTTCTGAACTACAAGTAGTTCCACTCTCAACCCTTAATTTGATTTAAATGTCTAATTTTTTACTCCTTTCCTCATTTGGTTGTTTTGACCAAAAATGTACAAACACACACCCATCCCACCCTTCTCTGGTTTGTACATCTTCCAAATATATATATACACACACACACACACACACACACATATAATTTCTCCTTCAAATCTTCTTAAATGACTTCAGCTCACAGGGTTTTGCTCTTTATATGAAATCCTATACATTAAAATAATATTTTTCAGCAACATATGTGCTCTGTCCAGGAAGCATCCAACAATGTAATATGAAAAATAGAGACATTTATTGAAGGAAATACAAGAAACCTTGTACATAAGACCTCACACAGTTCTCCCAATCACCATCAGCTGCCCCATCATATTTTCCTGAATCTCATCAATGGTCTGAAATATCTTCCCTTTCAAAGGTGTTTTAGTTTTAGGAAAAGCCAAAAGTTGCAGGGTGTGAAATCTGGGCTGAAGAGGGATTGAGTTGCCTGAGTGATTTGATGTTTCTCCAAAAACTCTGCATGAGATGTGATGCATGAGTGGGTGGTTTGTCATGATGAAGCTGCCAATCACCAGTTGCCCATAGCTGCAGCCCTCTGAATCATCCCAATAGTTTCCAAAGAGGAATTTTCAAGCTTAAAGCAAAATTTGATGCAGATTTGTTGCTCTATTCGCATTTCAAATGGGCCAGCCACACAGTACACGTGCTCACTCAGGGGGGTTTACTGCCACCATTGACTAACACAGTGAAGTCATCATTGTTCATTCATGCACATTCCGATCCACTCTTCTTGGCTGCCAGGTTACATCAATGTCTCACAAACTATTCTCATTATATTAACAATGGACTTTTTACGGGCAGACCTCGTATATATGTTAGACCCTGTTTCTGCAGATGCTTGTAGAATTGCAGTGGAAATACAAATTTCTACCCAATGCCATGTTCATAAGTGTATAAGGAATTCTTTCAGCAACCCCAAAAGACAGACCTTATTTGTATGTAGTATTTGCTCATTTCCACAGTATAAATACATCCACTATGGACAATTTCAAGCCACCAACATTAAGTGGTAAAAGATGGGCAGTGATACAAGTATTTTTCTACCCCATAGATATGACAGGCATAAACAACCCCTAGAGCACAGAGAAAAGTGTAAAAAAGCAATTAAAAAGTGATAAAGATTATTTATCTTTCCCCATTTATTTTATAATGTATAAGTTTATATTACTTATTTTTATTTATAAGTTTATATTATTAATATAACTATTTATATTATACCTCTTTTATATCATTTACCTCTCAAAATTCCTAGAAATTTAAGACTTGGCTCTTTCAACTCAGTGGAAGCTGAATACAGCACACCACTCTCCTTTCTCGAATGACACTTATCTTTCAGAAGAGAGTGAAAATAAACAGAAAAACACAACTTTAAACAGTAAGTGAAACAATATTAAATAAATATATAAGAAAATTTCTGATAGAAATAAATATAATGAAGAAAAACAAAGCAAGATAAGAAGATATTAAGTATCAGGAAGATGGGAGTATATTTAGGTAGAGTAAATAAGAAAGTCTTCTCAGAAGAGTAGCAATCCTTCATTTAAATTAAGTAAGGGAGCAAAAAATGACAAAATCCAGTAAAGTGTATTCCGGATAGAGAGAGTGCCATTTGCAAAGGCCTTGAGTGAAAGGAAAGCTTTATGTGTTCAGAAAATAGCAAGAAGGCTAGTGTGGCTAGAGTTGGTTGTACCAGTGAAAGGCATTAGGACAGATGGTTGAAGAGACCATCAAGGTCAGGCTATGTAGGGTCTTGTAAGCCTTTGGAAGAATTTGCTCCCTCAATCTGAATAGTGGACTAAGAAACCATTGAAAGAATTGTTCATTAGAAATACAGTATGGGCTGCATTTAACTTTTCTAGAAGCCATATTAAAAAAAATAAAAGAATTAATGCTAATTATATTTAACCTAACATTTCCAAAACGTTATTATGTTAACAGTCTTACGATATTTACCTTGATAATTTTTAACTAGTATTTGAAAAAGAAATAGATCTTGAACAATTTTATAAATGATGCCCTTTTTTCTTTATGTTTTATTCAGAAGATGTCAATACTACCAGTTAACCCTCATTGGGGAACTTCTATTGATTTTATTTCTAAAATTCTGTGAGAATTTTAGAGACATAATCTTCTGCCCATATTGTACCAAAATATCACAGTTTGTGGCAATAAAACTCTGTGGGAGGGAACACAAAGTCATTAGGCACTTTAAGTCCCTGTGGTGAGCTAAGCAGTAATGGGCAGTTAGATGTCCCTCTCTGATGTTGGCATAATGTCTCCCTCTCCAGGGTATCATTGGAACACAGGTCATACATGGGAGCCCGAATCCCACTTTTATGGTATATGACAGCAAATGCTTAACTTAAACAATCTCTTCTTTCTCTTCTTTAAAAAAATACAATGTCATGGCACCCATCTTTCTATTGAATTGCTGTCAGGCAAAAGCTTTGCTCAAGGTCAGCCTAACAATCCTTTCTGCCAGCTACCATGGCTGACTTTAATACATTCGGAGGATTTATGTCAGATTCCAACCGCTAAAGATAGAGCTGATAATTGTAGGTATTTGGCAGAGGCATTAGCATTTCTGTATGTGCAGATTTCAATGCCCTAATAACTATTCTGGGAAATCATTTAGCCAGAGGGGAAAAGTACCAACTTGAGTTAGGGATTCCTCACTGCCCACCACAGGCAATGTCACAGAAATATCTACAGTTTTCTGCACAGAGAAATTAACTGGGGTAGCACATCACTTTGACTCCTAAGGAATATAAATGCACAAACATGAAGATTTCAAAAAATAGCATTAGTAGCACAGAAAGAGAAAGAAATGCTTCTGTGTGAGATCCTTCTGTGAAGGTCCTGTGAACAATTTTCTGGGAACACAGTGGATGATGATTTTCTGTACTTCCAAAGTATATAAAATCTGGAACATCCTTTGAGATGTGTCCCAGCAGTACCTCCAGTGTAGGCTTCCTTTAGGAAAGATGCTCTCTCTTCTGGTGCAGACTGCTACAAAAAGAAAACCACAATGTGGATAAATAATCACTCAGTAGGGGGCAAGGAGCAAAGTGAAGAAGAATTTAGAAGAGTCAATTTAAAAAATAGCCAACTTAACTATTTTGAGCAGAAATAAAGATCTCTTTCAAGCACCAGCAACAGAGAAGAAAATTAATCATACTTGGTTTACTAACTCCAAATATGCTTTATACTTATCAAATGATAAGGCTAATATTTATTACTAGCCACTAAATTCTACAAGGGAAATAGAGGCAGCTACTGCAGTAGTATTTTTATGACCAATAAATATATGAATCTTTAGGGAAAAGAGTAAGTTTTTCCTCATTAATGTCAAATAATCATAAATTAAACTAAGAAAAAAGCTAATATACTCTGAATCGGCACCTTTCTGTGGGTCACCAGATTGACCCCACAGTGGTACTGTGTTTTTTTCAATGACCATTTTGCCCCATAGGACTTTAAGCTCCTGGAAGATAAGGTGAGAACCACTTGCTGTATTTTTATATACTTGAAACTTCCCAGTACATTGTATGCACAAGGACAATCCTTCCAAATAAATCATAGACTTAATTATTATTATGGAAATTTCCCATAGGAATTATAAAAATTATAAAAATATAGATCTGATTTGCAATGGTTGAGCATTTATTAAGACCTCTTTTTACACCCATTCTCATTGTCTAAAATCAAGATTTTTTATTTAAGATTGTTCCTAACCATGAGCATTATCTATTGTATTGCTGTTTGGATTCTAAAGGATATAAGGAATTGCGTTCTCTGCCACAAAACTCAACCACCCTGAAGCATTTAGAAACCCACCCAGCTTCCTCTTTTGCAAAAGGAGAAAAGGCAATTATGAAAAGCAGAAATTTGTTACATATTTCACCACATATAGGAACTTAGAAATAATCACTCTTCTTTTAACTTTAGTCCAACATAGCACAACGCAGAAAGAGTTTTCTTGTAATAGTTCAGATTTTCTTAGGAACTCTGCCTCCCACTTCAGGCCATGCATCTTGAATCTCTTTACTGTGTAAGGCAGGGTGCTCAACACCACACTGCATTAAGAAACGTGTGTGATAGAGGCCCACCCTCATTGAGCTAGCCGTTCAGCAGGAAGAAGGCATGAAGGCATGTTACTCCTACACGAGACCATTTGACAAGGGGTCTTTGTCAGCAAAAGAAGACAAAAATCATAAGTGTATATGTTATATAATTTTATTAATGTGATGTTTTAGAACAGGCAAAACTAATATATAGAGAAAAAAGTAATTGTGTCCTATGCGGTGCAGACATGACTGGTTAAGACTGTTTTCTATCTTGGTAGGGGTTTGGGTTACACAGATGCATGTATTTGTCAAATTCATCATATCATATATTTTAGAAGTGTGCATTTTATTGTGTGCAAATTTTTCCTCAAAATGAAACCATAAATAAATATTAACTCTGGTTAATGATACGCTACTGCAGTATTTAGGAAGAAACATACTAAACTCTATATAATTCACTTTGAAATGCATAAAAATAAGATGATGGAAGAATGATTACATATGTAATAAAACAAATACTGCAAAGTGTTAATAATAGAAACTAGGTGAGACATAAGAATTTCACTGTACAATTCTTTCAATTTCTCTAGAAAGTTTTAATAATAAATATTGGTGAAACAATAAAATTGACTTTCTACATGAGGGGGTGTTTTGAAATGCTCCTTGAAAAACACAAGAAAGATTTTGAGTGGTAAAAACAGAAATAGAAAGCATTCACCACTGAGGAAATAACAAAAGCAGAGGTCTAGGAAAGCGCGTGGTATGTCCAGGGAACAAGAACATGCCCGGATGATGGAACATTAAAGGGAAAGAGTAGGAGGTGGGAGGAAGAGTGCCGCTGGGATCACACCATGGAGGCCTTCATGGCCAGTCTGAAAAATCATGTTTCTCTGGAAACAATGAGCAGCCATTGCGGAGGTTTTCTAAGCAGAGGATCAGTGGGATCTCAATTTCCATTTAAGGAAACAGGTAATGGAAGAAGAATAGGGGAGAATCATTTGTTGGCAAGTGATGGGAGTCTGACCAGGAACAAAAGTGTGGAGCCAGAAAGAAGGTGATTCCTGGATGTGAGGAAAGGAGGGCATGAGGGATGAACTGGTCACAGGGTTGAGTGAGAAAGAGGATTGAAACAGCAGCCTGAAGTTTCAACCGAGTGACAAGAAGGAACTCACTGATGATTTGCTTCCCAGAAAAGGAGAATTAAAAACAGCTAAGTTACAGAATAGAAGACAATGAGCTTGACAAAAGCAGTTTACAAAAGATGTACCAAGGGACAGTAACAATCTTAAAAATCATTAGTAATTAGAGATATACAAGATTAAATAGTAAGAAAACATTTTTACCCATTATAGCAGCAAAAAATTTAATAGGAATGATGATATTCAGTGCTGAGGAAGGTGAGAGGCAAAGTGCAGTCTAATACACTCTTTGTGAGGGTAAGTTTGTAATGACTTTGATGAGAAAAATATCTAGCAAACTTCTAGTCTCTATCAAAACTTAAACGTAGTAGTATTCTTTGACATAGAAATTCCATTTGGAAGAAATGTATTTTAACCAACTACGTGCAACATATATACCTAAAAATGAATGTATAAGAAAGTTCATTTGCAGCACTGTAACAGGGAAACATTGGAAATAACTTACTTATCTATAAATAGAAGGGATACATATGGTTACACTATGCATGTTTTTAATTTCTGCCATACAGATTACCACAAATATGTAGACTTAACACAAATTTGTCATCTGTTCTATAGATCAGAATCCCAGTATGACTTCATAGGGCCAAATCAAGATGACAGCGCTGCTTTCCTTTTTGAAGGTTCCTACTTGGAAAGAATTGGTTTCCTATTCTTTTAGTTTGTTGACAGAAACCAGTTCCTTGAGATTGTAGGACTGTGTTTTTATTTTCTTGCTGACTATGCACTGAAGGAGGGACCCAGCTTCTAGAAGCTGCTACATTCCTTGACTTATACCCCCTTCCTCCATCTTTAAAGTTAGCAATGGGCAGATTGAGTCTCTCATGTCATTTTGACCCACTTTGTGCCTTCCTCTTCCACTTTCAAAAATTTGTGCGACTAGATTAGGTCCACCCAGCTAATCCAAAATAATCTCACTATTTAAATGTTCCAAGGTTCGTGCTCTTAATCACACTTGTAAAGTCTTTTTTGATTGTGTAAAGTAATATATTCATGGATTCTGAGGAATTGAATGTGGACATTTTTGAGGGGGCATTATTCTGCTTACCACATTATCCGTATTGTGGAAATCTCTGTAGCTATTGAAAGAAAAAAGATATAAATCTAAATTACTGAGGCTAAAATAAAAAAAAATTCAGAAGTTGATTTTGTATTCTTATACTTACATATTATATTACATTATATGATGACCATTAATTTAACAAAACAAAAATTATTATAAGTTAAAAACAGATTGTAGCCCTGACTGGTATGGCTCAGTTGGCAAGGCATCATCCCACAAACTGAAAGATCACTGGTTTGATTCCCAGTCAGGAAATATATGCCTGGGCTGTGGGTACAGTGCCCAGTCGAAGTACATGCAAGAGACGACCAATCAATGTTTCTCTCTCCCATCTGTGATTACCTCTCTCTCTCAAATCAATAAAGCAAAAAAATTAAATAAAATAAAAACAGATTATATATACCAACATATGGGACTAACAAATGAACTACAAAATCTGGACAGAATACATCTGAGAAAAGGACTAAGCTTACCAAGAGGCTTATGGGGCTTTTCATAGTTTATTCCATATGCCTGTACATTTTAAATGTATTTCATTAAGAAAATATATTATTATATATTATTATTATTTTATTATATTTTATTAAATATATATTATTTTAAAATGAAAAATGCATTATATTATTTTTTGTACAATGGAAAAATATTGTATAAAGGAAAATGGGCTGAAACAAAGCTGATCTTATAAAAAGTTGGAATAGTAAATGTAAAGTCCTGTTCACCTGAGTTTCCCAGTCCCTCATGCTCTTCTAAGTACAATAACCATGGAATTTATCTTTTAACTGGGACCCTTCTTGGAATGAAAAGGGACATTATCAATAACCACATCCTTACAATAGTTATAGACTGGGACTCTCCTGGTCTCCTACTTCTAAGGAAGTAATTGATTGTCGCTCCCACTAGAATGTCAGCTCCAGAAGAGTAGGGTCTTGATCTGGGATGCTGAGTGCCTGAGAATGGTAGCTGGAAACTAGGACTCTCCACTGGTTGACTTGCCCATTTTTAGATAAGACTGTTACCTTGACATTGATATGTAGGAGGCCTCCCCCCCCCACACACATAATCATAACTATAAAAACATTCTTTCATATGTGTCTTTTATTTTTTGCATATTTTATTTATTTTTATTTATTTATCTATTAACTCAATCTGGAACTTACTATTTATAGAATTAAATTAGGCTCTTTTTTCCCCTTAAGAGATAGCCCCAATGGTCCCAATACTGTTTATATTTTTCTTACTGCTTTGAAATACCTTTATCGAATATCATATTCCTATATATTCATGAGTCTGTTTGTGGGCTCTTATGTTTCTTCAATCTATTTTACTTTAGTTGCTCGAATACAGTATGAATTTAATAACCACGGACTTAGAGAGCATTTGTGTACCTGTTAGGAAAAGTCTTCTTTATCATTTTATTTTTTTTAACTTTTTTCTAGGTCATTATTGTATATTTGTCCGGCTTACATTTGAGCTCTCTATATAATATTCTATTTTAAGAATGAAAAAATTATCTATTTTCATTTTACCAACAAGAAATTTGAGGACTATAGAGTCCCAGCAAACAACTAGAACTGTAAAGAACTATGTGCTATGTGATATGGTCTATGTTAGTCATATGTGACTATTTAAATCTAAATAAAAATCAACTGCTGGGATTATGCCCTAGGAATCCTGAAACACCAATTCAAAAGAATCTATGCACCCCAGTGTTCATAGCAGTGCTATTTATAATAGCTAAGTGCTGGAAACAGCCTAAGTGCCCATCAGTAAATGAGTGTATAAAAAGCTATGGTACATTTACACAATGGGATACTAAGCAGCAGAAAGAAAGAAGGAGCTCCCACCCTTTGCAACAGCATGGATGGAACTGTAGAGCATTATGCTGAGTGAAATAAGCCAAGCAGTGAAAGACAAATACCATATGATCTCACCTATAAGTGTAACTTAATCAACAAAACAAATAAGCAAGAAAAATAGAACCAGAGACATTGAAATAAAGAACAAACTGACAGTAACCAGAGAGGAGGAGGGAGAGGGATAATGGGAGAATGAAGGGGAAGGGATGTCAAGGAACATGTATAAAAGACCCATGGACAAAGATGACTGTGGGGGGATTGAATGTAGCAGGTGGGATAGTGGAGAATAATGGGGGGAAATGGGGACAACTCTAATTGAACAACGATAAAAAAAGGGGAGGGGATTGGAGGCTGGATGAAAAAGGCAAAGGGATTAAGAAAATAAAACCTTAGAGACACAGACAACAGTATGGTGATTGCGAGGGAAAGGAGAGCGGGGGAGGTAGAAGATGGTAAAGGGGGAAGGAGACTTTACTTTGGGTGGTAAACACAATACAATATGCAGATGATAAATTATAGAATTGTACACTTGAAACTATATAATTTTATTAACCAGTGTCATCCCAATAAATTCAATAAAAATGTAAAAAAAATTAAAACATCCAATGTCTCAAGCCTTAATAGCTATATCTCAAGTACTCAATAGCTATCTATATATGGCTAGTGTCTACTGTATTAGACAGCGAAGATCTGGAACTTTTCCATCATCACAGATATTACTGAACAGAATTGAACTAAAAATTTGGGACTGTGGTTTGGATAAGACCTCAGACGTCTCACACACAAGGTTGGTGACAACTTTGGGATTCATCTACATGGACTTGACAGTAAAATTTAATCAAAGAATGATGTCAGGAAGGAAGAAAGTGAAAAGAGAAGAAAACCAAAGAAGGACATACTCTTGTGGAAATACTTGCATTAAGGGAGTGAGTGACAAAGAGAGGATTGTAGAGAGAAGGGACAATCAGGAACTTATTAGAAGAACTGGGGGCACAGCCCGGTGGCTCAGGGAATGTAAATCTTCAGGAGAAAAGAAGAAGTCCACCACTCCAAGTGCCCCAGGAGGTCATATGGAATGAGAAGCAATGTGTAGCTTTTTAGTTTGGCAGCTGAACGATCAATGGCGATCTGTAACAGGTTGTTGTCCTCCTCTGCTATCCTGAAACAGGATTTGGGTGTAGAAGGTTTAATATGAAGGTGGTCTCAGGAAGCAGAGCAAGAGACTTGTAGAGAGATAAGGAAAAGAAGGAAGCCAATAAAGGGTGATTATCAAGCAGGTTACCATTTTAGGAGACTGGCACTCAATTCTGCTAGAGACTGTCTAAGAGAGTGGGACCCACTTTAGAACTGCCCCCCCAAGAGGTGAGGAAGTTCAAGCATTTATCCATCAATTTCTAAATCTTCTTGAATAAATGTTGCTCCTGTTGACTGCCCAGCAATTGTGTCCTGCCTCTTGGGGCCAAGCAAGTTCTCCAGGCACAGAAAGCCATCAGTCAGGGAGACCCAAGAGTTTGATGAAGCAAGAACTACACTGTTCAGGGTCCTCAACGCTGTGACAATAGTCGACATGAACTGAGAGGACTGGTGGGGTTGAGAGGCAATGGGGAAGAAGAGACCGTCATTGGGTTTAGGTATCTAACAGAAATTAAGTGTCTCTTGTCTTGACCAAGTGAGAATCATGATAAAAAAGGAATACCATTTTATCAGCTATGACCTCCAGCAGTTAAGGGAAAACATCAAGATTCCTCAGATGCTTTTCCAGAAATGCAAAGAGTGCCACCTCACCCACTGGGCACAGATACATACACTGGCTTCTGGCATGTCCTGTTCTGTACCAGAGGCCTGAATGTCCTCCTGGAGAATTCTAAAGCCAGGACTTATTCTGCTTCTGTCCAGTTTTGAATAAATATCAATTTTCTTTAAATCACTCCTTTTCCTCATAGAATCTGTCCCAAGGGACCATGGGCCAGAGATAAATTGGAGGATAAGACAATATGTGCAGCTCTCAAGTACAGGTCACTGGGTCAGGATCACCCATCAGGTCCTTTTATACTTAGATGATAAGTCACTTGAGCCTCCTTATAGCTAAGTATCTGGAAGGACTGTTTTGTCAATTTATCAGACCCCTCTGAGCTCTGCAACAAACCATTTTCCGCCTTTATTTCTAGTATAAAAATGTGATTATTAATCGTCCTTATTATGATTTTTAATCATGCTATAAATAGCTTTTTAACTTCAACAATCAAACTTAATAATGTGAAGGATAAACAAACACCACTCGCGTTCTTCTCTTCATACTCAACACTAGGGCAACGTGCCAGCATTCCCAAAAGAAACCTCAGTCACAATCCATACCAACCAGTCTGGCAGAAGAACCAAGGCTGCAGCTTGAAAGAGTAAGTCGGTGCGGCCTTCACCTCTAATGACCTAACTGACATTTGACCAGCTCCTCTATTTTACTTCTATGACAGATTGACTGAAAATTGTCCCTAAGCCCCACCTCTCCCGGCATTCACGCTCTGGGTAATATGGCCCTTCTGCTTCTTCCATCAAGAGGTGATGTCTGATCAACCTCTCCTTAAATCTTGTCTGGCCTTATGACTTGCTTTTGCCAACAAAATGCAGTAGAAGTGATAGGATCAAGAGGCCTTGCACACTTTTACTCGTTTCGTTGGTGCCCGAGTATTATGTGATTAAGCCCAGGAGAGCCTGCTGGAAGACCACCCCAACTAACAGCCAGTCATGTGAGTGAGGCCATTCTAGACTAGCACGCCCCTGACGACCTACCAGTTAACCAAATGTGCATGCCTAAACTCAGAACCCAGTTCTGATGAGATCAGAACAATCTCCCAGCTGACCTAGAATCAAGAAAAATTTTTTAAAATACTTAAAATTTTAAGCTACTAAATTTTGGAGTGGTTAGGCACTAAAAGGTAATAGATGCAATATCTTTAGGCCTTAATTTGTCATCTGTAGGGAAGGGGGCTAAATAAATTAAATTCCAAGGCTTTTTCTGTTTTGTTTAGTGTAATTTTCCCCCTAGCTCCATCATTTTACGGTGTTTAGCTGAAATGAAAGACTTCGATATGGATATGTTGATCTGCAGGACATTAGGGAGCTGATGAACATTAGCTGCACCATACATATGGTGTGCATAAACACCCAGACACTTGGAAACATACATGCAGCACATAGGTGTGCGTGGGGAAAGGAACAGAGAGCACACTTAGTAGCGCAGGATTCAGAGAACCTGGTTACCTCCAGGATCAGGAGCAGTTATTACTCTGGCCTTGCGCTACTACCCTCTCCTCACTGCAAGTCCATCTAGATTTTATTTGAGAAATGTATTTTGATGGCTTATATACTATACCCAAATCTCTCATTCTCAGGTATGAACAAGACTATTGTAATCCTTAACAATTGACTGAGACTTACATGGTCAAATGAACTAAGCCTATAAAGAAATCATTTGGCCTTCTTAAAAACAAAACAAAGCATCCTACTGTTTGCTTAATGGAACAAAAGTTTCCACCCAAAAGATCTCTAAGGGCTTAAATAATGCATATAATAATAGCATGGGAGTTCTATTGACCCAGCCAAACACACCTGTGTATGCTAAGCTGTCTTTCTTTTTTTCTAAGATAAGTCATTTAAAGACACCGAACATTTAAAGTTTGAAATTTTGATTACTTATTATCTGTGTGAGCAGGAGAAAACTACTTAGCCTCTTTGAATATTTTAGAGAGATAAATAATCTAGAAATTATATGGCCAGTATCATAGGGTTATTGGAATAATTAAATGAAGCTCACAGGGAAACCATTTGAGATATTCTCTGTTGCTTGGTTAATATTTATTTTCCCTGTGCTGGATATTGATTAATTTCCTATACATCATCAAAAATCTAGCTTAGATGAGGACCCCATTGTAAAGACTTTATTCACAATATCAGCTCATGTTAAACTTTGTATTTCCTTTGTATTATTCAAGCAAACTTTCTGAGTCTGACCGAAGCCTAGGGAAATAGGCAATAATAGAACGGTTCCTGCTACATGTATAAAAAATGATGTAGTCCCTTTGCAGACATCATGGGAGCATTAAAGAGATGAGTCAGAAGTCTTCTCAAGGCAGTGCCATCGAAGCCAGGATGGAAGTGAAAGAAGGTGTTAACCACCAGCTACAAAGAGCCAAGGCCTATTCCTGCCTATCTGAATTCCGACTTAATTTTTTTCCCAAACAACTTGCTGGTGCTTCAACTTTATATTGACCTATGAAATTTTCTAGTAAGTTAAATTGGCTAGTCTCTTTCCCCAATTAAGTTTTTATTTTATCTTCACATGAGGATATGCTTAGAGAGAGGGGAAAACAGGGAGAGAGAGAGAGAGAGAAATATCACAAGAGAGAAACAGCAACTGGTTGTCTTGTAAGCACCCTGACCAGGGATCAAACCCACAACCTAGGTATGTGCCCTGACCAGGTATTGAACCTGTGACCTTTCAGAGTATGGAAAGATACTTCCACCAATTGAGCCACACTGACCATTAGTTTTTATACTTACCTGGTGAAAGACCTACATGGTGTTGTTGTTGTGTTGTTGCTGTTTTTAAAGCTTAACAGTACTGGGAAAATATTGGTGCTCAATAAATAGTTGATCAGTTAATTTAAAAAGACACATAAATGACTTTTACTGACTACTCTTGATTTATAAGAATTCACAGTGACCTACAAACTACCACTTTTTAATGATAATTTTTTAAAATATAGCATACACACAAAAAAGAGCACAAGTCATAAGTATAAAACTCAATGAATTTTCATTAAGTGAACGTACAAGATTTATCCAGGGCAAGTCCAGCCATTGTTAATATGATGAGAATCGTTTGCACGAGTGACATTGATGTAACCTGGCAGCCAAGGAGAGTGGACTAGAATGCACATGTGTGAACAACAGCAACTTCACTGTACTAGTCAGAGGGGCTATAGATACTCTTGAGCGAGCATGTGTACTGTGTGGACATGGCATTCAAAATGACTGAGTAAGTAGAGCAATGAATCTGCATCAAATTTTGTGTTAAGCTTGAACATTCCTCAACAGAAACTATTTGGATGATTCAGAAGGCTTTGGGGACAATGCAGTGAGTGTAGCATAAATAAAAGTGTGGCACAGATGCTTCAAAGATGGTTGAGAATCTGTTGAAAGTGATCCACGTTCTAGAAGGCCTGCAAAAAACAGAACACCTAAGAATGTTGAACGTGTACAGGCTGCAGTCAATAAAGATCAATGGCTAACAGTGAGAGAACTAGAAGCTGATCTGGGGATTCCAAACACTACTGTGTCTGAAATTTTGATGCAGGATCTTGGCATGAAACATTTCGTAGCAAAATTCATTCTGCGACTTCTGCTCCCAGAGCAGAAGGAATTCTGTGCTAGTTGGGAGAACTGTGTGAGGCCCCACGGTGCATAACTTGAAGGGGACTGAGGCTTCATTGTCCTATGTACAATGTTTCTTGTGTCTGGTGGCTTTAATAAATGTCTCTATTTTTCATATTACATGGGTGAATACTTTTAGGACAAACCCCGTACATGTAAGCAGCACTTATTTCAAAAACATTGCGATCCTCCAGAAGCCCCTTGTGTTTTCTTCCAGTTACTCCCACCCCCACAGGTAACCATCACTCTGACACCTAACAACAGATTTTTTGTTGAAGTTTATATATAGTGTGTATCTGTGTTTGGTTTCCTTTACTTAACGTATTGTTTTTGAGATTCATTCAAGTAGTTGCATATAATTACACTTTCTCCATTCTTGTTAGCATAGAATATTACATTGTGGGAATACCTACTATTTATTTATTTTGTCTGATGGTCTTTGGGTAGGCTGATCTGAACATTCTTATAGATATATTTTTGTAAATATATGCATTCATTACTATTGGATATATAAACCAAAGGGAGATTTGCTGAGTCATAGGGTATATAATATATTTGCCTCATCTTTAGTATAGATATGCCAAAAAGCTGTCCAAACTAATTGTATTAACGTATGCTTTCACCAGCAGTACGCCTCATTTTTAAAACATGGCCATCTTAAAAGTCAAAATATGTCTTATATCCACCCATGTTACAGACATAGACATTGTGCTCTTAATGCCAAGTGGTTATAAGGACACCTGTGCACATACAGATATGTGGGCTTTTTATAACCAACTCCTTATCTCCACCAGCCCCACCAACATCTTGGTAATCTTTGGTGGAGAAATGTAGCAGAGTTTCATAATAACACCTGTTTTTCAAGATGGAACGGGTTTTTAAATGAGCTACTATTCTTTGGTGTGACTTGTAAAGGCAAGCTCTTTCTCCATTATCTGTCCCATTTATTCTATTAAGAAAAGAAAGTGCTTGTTTCTAGAAGATAAATATAGACAAAAGTAAATAAACTGGAAGTCAGAGTCAAATGCACATGTGATATTTCCCTCAACTATGAAGTTTTCTCTTCATTATGCCCCTTCTTCTATCTTCCAACCAGATGCTTCAGCTCACCCTCTGTCACCTGGAGCCAGGGGCAGCCTGTGCTCCTACATGACCTCCTCCTCCCGCAGCAGGATGTGATGACATAGAGTTCTGTCTCAGAGTAAAATGTACTGCCACCACCCGCAACTACCTGCAGCTGGTGGCTCATGGCAGCTGAGTAAACGACACACCCATTTATTAAGTAAGATGCTGATATTCTGTTGAGAAGAGAATATATTGTGAATTCTGTCTTTGTGTCTCTTGAATTTTATAACCATATGTTTGAAATTTGTTTGAAATTTATATGTTTTCATGGTGCCTTGCACACAGTAGGAACTCAAGAAGAATTGAATTGAGGTCCTGTCCTTCATACCTGGGGACCAGGTTTATAACCTAATGGCTTAAATAAGATGCTGCACATTCTTTCACTAGACTGTAAGCCGTCTGAGGATAATGCCCCCATGACATTACTGGCACATAGCATAGGGCCTGGCCCCCCCCAAAAAAAGATTCCTTAGATGTGCATCAAGTCTTCAATAATAACTTAATTAATGCCAAAAAGAAGAGAAAACATAAAATGGTTCAGATGACATAGCTAAACTGAAACCCAGCTGGTGAGTTGCTTAAATGTTCTTCCATCTTCCGAGATGTTAGCTGACAATCAGCCTTTGGTTCTAACAGAGACACAGGGCTTATCTCCATGTATATGTTTTTAAATAGATGAACATACAGCAAACAGTACACCTATTATAAAATCTGCTTCTTAAAATAATATTGCGTCAGGAGTGCCTTTTTGAGCAATATGTATGTCAATTAGACAGGCTTGCTTACATAAGTCCTTGAAGAAAAGAATTTTTTCTTAATTAGCGTCTATTCACTGTCCTATAGAACCAGCTCACTCATACTGCAAAGTGATCATAAACCAAAGCACAGGGTCCCCTGACATAGCTAAAAGTGAAAATATAATCTGTGTGATTTAATCAAGTTCATTTTAAGTTTATTGCTAAGAGATATAAGGACTGCCCATTTTCTCCAGGCAAATTCTAGAGACATTCTGGTTTTGGTTTGTGTACAAGAGAAGCAAACTGCAAAGGCTGCCTGGGGTTTCATCTCCTGAAGAAAAAAAAAGGTAACGGAGAAAAGAGGGGAAGGGTCGTCAAGGAACATGCATAAAGGACCCATGGACAAACCAAAGCAGGGGAAGGACTGAGGGTGGGGGAGGTGGGCATCAGTGGGGTAGAGAAGAGCAATGGGAGGAAAATGGAGACAACTGTACTTGAACATCAATAAAAAATAAAAGTAAATAAAAATTTTAAATAACAAACATGTGCCTTAATTTTGATTCTTTGGTTTCAACATTCTAGTTGAGATCATCTTTTTTCACCACCCAGAAATTCTGTAAGTGAATGGTATCAGTAGTTGTTTGAAAGAGGCCCAGAAGTATTTTCCTTTTCCAATATTTAAGGCTGCATTTTCTGTTTAAGATGATTGTAGACTGTGACACGAAACCATTAAATCTACAGTGTTTCAGAATAAAGACAATTGTAATAATACCTCTCTACCAGACAGAACATAAGGACTTCAGACCCTTTGTTAAGCCTGTCTTGCAAAGTGATTTTGTCCACACTTATTTATTAAGAATATTATATTCTTTAGAGCTTGTTCATCAACAACCTTCCTCCAAAAGTGACAGAAAAACAATATAATTTGTTGTTCTTCCTAAGTATTTAAGGGGCAAAACAGAAGATAATATGCAAAGCTTCTTGAAATTCACAAATTAGGCAGGACAAAAATCTCTGCAGAATTTACAAAGTCTGAATGATGCCTTTGATGTTGATGTGCTACAATCTGACCCCAATCTCCCATCTGCAGTGGCGTCTGCATTATTTTACTCTGCTGGCCTAACACCCAGCTCGCAATTTTAAATCGACAAATCTAAGGGCATAAACTTTAGGTGCTTTTTGCAAAACGGCAAGGCTGAGGACAGACAGTACATTCAGAGTATTGATTCATGCCATTTCACACACTTTTTCCCCCTTCAGAGGTTTTTGGAACATATTTCAAACAAATATCAGTGCTTTGTATTTATTCCAAGTAATAAAGAATATCTGAGCCTGTCTGTAAGAGAATATCTGTTTTCCCTATCATCGTGGTTGTGGAGACAAAATGGATTCTACTTTTTGTCCAAATATAAGAGCAGCCCTACAAATAACCATTTAAAATCTGTTCATTTGGGATTTGCTAGTGGGACTTCCAGCTTATTTATTATTAAATTAGACTTCATCCACAAATGGATGCTGTGTGATTAGGAAATACAAGAAAAGGTTGGCAGCCTTTAAATACTTCCCTCTCTCCCCAGCACCTCCGTATCCCTCTTCCTCCAAGCCTATGGGAGGGAGTACATGGCATTTAACTATGAGGGAAGGTAGATTAGACAGAACCATCTCTGGAGTTAATTTCTTACTCTAATGTCAGTGTCCCTGGGAAATTGTGACCCAGTCTTTGTGGCAATGATTTAAATTAGCTTAAAAAGTAGCTTTCATTTAAAAAGATAGGAAAGGCCAGAGCCTGCAGGAGTAAGCAGGGATGACAAACTCAGTGACCGGACACCTCTGAGTAATTGGATTATGGTGAGTGTCCAAGGCAGAGATGACAAACATGTGGCACATTGCCACTACTCGCATGCCTGTTGGAATGGGAGACACTCCCATCAACCACGCCACTCCTCTCTAAGCTTTGATGTGTCCTTAAAATTCTGCCAACACTCCCAGCAGCCACTGCTGGCCAAAGGGAGCAGGCAAGTGGTCCAAAAGAAACTAGATTTAAAAGTCAACTTTTCTTTTTACTTACTGGGCAATGCTAATAAAAAGAGCAAGCACAATAGTACTAAAGGCTACCATTTACCGAATCCTCACTGCATGCCTGACATTCCACTGGGGGCTTTGCTTACTGCACTTAAGTATAGTTATTAAACCAGTGGGCTCTACAGTCAGACTATCAGAATTTGAATCTTAGCAGAGGAGGATACCTAGAGATTTCAAATTTAGTCTTTCATCTATAAAATGGGGATAGTAACAGTCACTGCATTATTGGGTGGCTGCAAGGATTAGTGAGGTAATACAGGGTCGGGCAGAAGTAACCCCCGCTTGAGTATGCTTGGTAGGGTAGTATGGGTGTAATAATTCATAGTTTTAACAGGAATATTTCACCTAAAATGTCATATGGTGTGCTTGAGTATGATATTGTTATTTACAGAATTATATGTTTATGATTTTGCAATAAAACATTTTATAATAAAACGGGGTGTTATTTGTGCCGGACCCTGGATATCAAAATTCCTTAGCATATTGCCTGGCTTTCCATCAGAATTAGCTTACTCCTGACACATGATTAGCACTCTACTAAAGAATGCTGTGTAGCAAATTTATAAGACTAAATCTCTCCTTCCTCTCTTCTCTTATGGCTATTTTGAGAACAGAGATTCCTTCCTCAGGCCCATCTAAACAGGGACAAGCATTTAAAGACATGGTGCCCACTAAATATCCTATTTACCAGATTTTCCTCTCTCAAAAACAAAGTAAGCCTGAGGCTGCTAGAAAGATACAGTTACATCTGCGGAGCCATTTGAATAAGAAAGAAAATGGCCTAGAGGGATTCAGTGCACTCCTAGTGGGAAACAAAAAAAGAGCCTTCCCTGAGGGGCCCAGGACAAGTAGTGGAAGGAATAATGAAGACAGACCTTCTTGATTCCCACAAGTGCCCCTGCAGAGATGGGGAGTAACTTGGAGTCTGTTAGTGGGAGCCAGCACGTGAAGCTAAAGCTGTATCCTTTCCCCTCCTTCTTGTGCTCTAACGAAATGGGACAAGCAGAACTTCCCATGCTGCTGGGACAGTGATGAACCCACAGTTATGGGTATGGCTATTAGAAGTTGCAACCTGTAAGAATGCTATCCAATAGAAATTCAATGAGTTGCATATATCATTTATAGTTTTTCAAATAGCCATAACAGAAAAAGGAAATTGGTAAAGGTGAGATTAAGTTTAATATTTTATTTAACCCAATATATCCAAAGTAGTATCATTTCAACATGTAATCTATATGAAATCAATCGTACAAGTCTTCAAAATCCTACATATATATATATTAAATTTACAGTACATCTCAATTTTGATGAGCCATTTTTTAATTGCTCAATAATCATATGTGGCTAGTAGCTGCTATACTAGATAGTACAGGCCCATAATCGTCAAATCTATCCAGAAAGATCACAAGCATCATCTTTATTTTACAGACAAGAAAAATAAGACATAGAAAAGTAACATGATTAGGAACGAATATTTATTTTTTAATATATTTTATTGATTATGCTATTACAGTTGTCCTATTTCCACCCCTTTATTCCCCTCCACCCCACACCCC
>PVJI01007777.1:0-75777 GCA_004026765.1 Micronycteris hirsuta | reverse complement strand
AAGAATACTCTATCCAGCAAAGCTATCATTTAGAATGGAAGGGCAGATAAAGTGCTTCTCAGATAAGGTCAAGTTCAAGAAGTTCATCATCACCCAGCCCTTACTGTATGAAATGTTAAAGGGATTTATATAAGGTATGGAGGAATATCAACAGGGGAGTGGTAGGGGGAGAAGGGGGGAATGGGGCACAAATAAGTAGCATAAATGGGAGGTAGAAAACAGACAGGGGGAGGTTAAGAATAGTATAGGAAATGCAGAAGCAAAAGAACTTATGTGTATGACCTATGGACAAAAACTAAAGGGTGGGGAAAGGGGGGGTAAGGGCTGGAGGGGAAGAAAGGGGGGAAAATGGGACAACTGTAATAGCATAATCAATAAAATATATTAAAAAAAAACAACAACAAAAAAACAGAGGCTGACAGTAACACAGAAATCATCACTGAGCCTGGTAATTCAGATGACTCTAAGGCCAAAATCCCTGACATCCAGAGTAATGTTAGGGCCAGCTCTGGTGGCAATACCATTCTGACTGCTGAAATGATGCTGAGCCAGCATGCTGAGCACTGAACACGCTTTTTTATGAGGAGGGAGACACATCATCAGAAATCAGGGGGCCCAATCTATACCCACTGGACACTGGTGAGTACTCTGAGTAAGAGGAGAAATGAGTAGATGCCTGAAGTAACTTCAGGGCAACCTTTGGGTTCAACCTTAGCCCATCAGGAGGCTGCACCGGGCCTCCCAGTAAGGAAGAGAGGTCAGAGGACCCATAATCTGATGAGCAGAAGAAACACAGCACTTGAGAAAACAAACTGGCCACTGTCTGATATTTTTTTAAAAGATTTTTTTAATATTTTGAGAGAGGGGAAAGGAGGGAGAAAGAGAGAGAAACATCAATGTGCGAGCGACATAACCATCAGTTGCCTCTCGCGAGCCCTCAACTGGGGAAGTGGCCTGCAACCCAAGGCATGTACCCTGACAGGAAATCAAACTGGCGACTTTTCATTTCGCAGGCCGGCGCTCAATCCACTGAGCCACACCAGCCTGGGCCACTGTCTGACATTTTTAACACAGTACACTCTGCATGAGCTATAATAGGCAACGGATAAATCACTGATAAATTGATGAATAAAGATGAATTATTTCACAATCCATTTTCTACCTCTGCCTGGAAGATTCTACACCACGTGGCATTCTCGATCCCCTTTTCTCATCATGAGAGTAAACGAGAAGCTGGCAAGGGCAGGGGGGGGGTGCCTCGTGAGTGGTTTTCAGGGTGGCAGGGGCTATGTTTCTGCGAAGCTGCTCTTCTGTGAAAGGGCTGCAGTCTGCACTCTAAGTTAACCGGGCCTGTTACAGGCTTTGACTCACTTCCCTAAAACAGAGCGAGACACAGTAAGACCAGCATACTGGACGAGGTCTGAACACAGTCTGACTGATTCTACATCACTCAAAGCACAACCTAAGGAATCTGGTAGGTAACACACATGGGCAAGAATCCCTGCTAACTCTTCTTGAGACATTTTGTCACCATCACATCTGAGACAGAGGGGATTGTAAATCATTCCTTTACTCCCCCTAACCATTTATTTACTCCAAGGATTGAATCTTTTCCCCTTCCCTGTTGCCTTAATTACCTTATACCATTCTCATCTTACAGTTTGAACTTCTAATTGCCTCTATTTCTGAAATATTTGAGGCTCTGCTAGCCATATGATCTTCGTCCTGATGACTCATCTAGCACCATGGTTCCTAACCAGGTTCAAATCCTCATCACCTCTCCTCTGGGCCACCGACCTGAACCACACGTCATGTAACACCTCATGTTCACTCTCTCTCCAGAGAAAGCCAGTTCCATCTCTAACAAGTGGCTCCCACCACAGTGTCAGAACACAGAAGTGCCTCTACAAGGTATGAGGGCTACTGCAAGTAATTTTGTTTATAAATTATTTACTTGAGAAAAAAACGCTCACCTCAAATATTAGTAAATTAGACTAGACTCAAACATGATCCCAACCGCCAACATGCACTCACTGTAATATGCATTCTGGAAGAGGCTCAAAAGACAGAGCTGGGGCCAACGCACTGCAATGGTCCGTCACCCCAGGCGTGCTGACGGAAAGGTGCTGTCCATCAGCTGTGTCCCAGGGGGCAAAGGTTATGAATGACTGCTTTGGACAGTAACATCTAATTTTAAAAAATGTATATTGAGCTAGAAATGTTTCCCTGTTCCTTTCACTCACCATGGTTATTTCTGGGATGTGAATATGTCTTCAAATCTTTGAAGTCAGTTACTCAACCCACCCCAGGTGGGAAGCCTTGGTTCACATTTCTTAACCCACCTGGCCCAGACACCACATGGTCCACAGAGGTTTATCTCTGTTCTTTCCCTCGTGTGGTGCCCATTTCAGGAACTGTACAGCCCTTTCTAGATACTGTATTTTTTCTAATGCAGCTAAGGTCAGCTTAGTTTTTATAAATCTATCATTTCATACTGATACCTCCCATTAAGACAATCATCACCTGAAAAGCTTTTCTTATCAGAAGAATTCCAGTTTATTAATTCTTATGTGCTACATTATAAATAGTATTGTGGACAAAAATGAGGTGAATCAAGCTGTGGCACTAAAATAAGGTTCAGATAACTTTTAAACCTTGTCCCGTACATTATGACATAACGGCATATGACACACAATGGCACAATGGAGAAACGCTGATTTAGGTGTTAGGAAGTTTACGTTCTTCTGCCAGCTATGCCAATAATTAGGCTGCCAGCACATCTCTGGGTCTTATCCCTTATTTATCCATTCAAGATCTATTATATACTCAACTACTGTGTGTCAGGCACCATGTTATAAAAAGGCTTAAACCATATGATCTCTAAAGGTACTTTCACTACTCTGACATTCTAAGCAAAGGCTCTTGAATTCTACCTCTTAGACATCTCTTCACTTGGTTTCTTTTTTCTTCCTATTTCCATGTGAGGATAGGAGCTCACCATCTAATGTATACTATTCTGCAACAGCCTCTTACCTTGTCTTCCTGATGTCATAGCAGAAAAGACTAGGGAAGGAGGACAGTGGAGCCTAGCATACGGCATAAATCAATGATGCCCTGGGACTACAGGGTTCCCTAGTCTCACCCCATTTTGACATCTAGGAGTATACACGATTGCTAATAAACCCCATTCCTGGCCAGGACTGGCTGAGCAATCAGGAGTGTGTCAAGGACATTAGTGCCAGTGGCTGTGAAGCACTTGGCACTGCCTTAGACCTGCTTCCCTGTCAATGCATCTTCTATACCACACTCTTTGGTGTTCTATTTAATGCCCTTCAGCGTCTGCTCACAGAGAGGAAGTTGAGTTAAAATTCTCTAGCACAGCATAGAAGGCTCTCAGTCTACATCCTCAGCATCTCCTGCTTCTCCACAACCTACTCTGCCTCAACTGGTCTAAGCTCTGGGCCGTGCCCCTACACATGCTATGTTCTTGCCAGCCTCCTGCCTCTCCTCTTTCTTTGTCTCCATTAACAAACTGAAGTCCCCATTAAAGTCACCCTCTGAGGACAGCTTCAAAATTTTAACCATCTTTCTGACCACCTCCTATTGCTGAGCGTTAATTACTCCTTCCTTTGTGCTACTCTTCCTGACAGCTTAGTCCTTCAATCCATTTAACCACATTAACAGCACCAGGAATTTCTCGACCATACTGACTACCATTTTAATATACTCAATATTTACCTGGCATTTACAAATCCCGCCCCCCCCCAATCCTTACAAAATCCATATGATATAGGCATTGTTATCTGTGCTTTATATTTATGGAAATTTAGCCAAGGAGAAGTTCAATAACTTCTCCAGAGTCACACTGGTAATCAGGTGAGCTGAACAGTTGTTTAACAAGGCTAACTTGCTATGCCCAAATTCCTCCATTACACAGTCTATCTTTTAAATTCCACGCTTACCCTTCATTCCTGTTAAATCTGATTTATTTCATCAATCTCACAAACTCAATTCTAAGTCTAATATCCAACAAAGCATCTATCTGAGGTGCTTTTTATTATTTGTTACCTGGGTAGCAGGACCAACTGTGTAATTCATGCCCTCATATAACCTCCAACTGAAATCCCCGTCCTGTTCTCTCCAGAATTTTCACTTAATAAAAATGATGGAAGAATAGTTTTGAAAAGGTTCAGTTCAAAATCATGGCCCATATACTTTCAAAAGGTATTGCTTTTTCTAATCTTTTTACTTCATAAAAAAAATTTAAGACCGCTACAAAACACCATCACAAGTACTTTTTATTTGTCATTACTGCTTTTCAGTGACTGCAAACAACAAACCTTAATTACTCTACACTCACTTATCAAGTGCACTTCAGGCTGAGTCAGCAGGAAGTGTAAAATCTAAACACAAAGGTTCTAATAACTTAAAAGGAAAAACAGTAAAACAATTTACCTTTGGTTTTTTGTTCCGTGACCTGAAAAATAAATGAACAGATATGAGTAAATGAGATTTGCTAATTCAGTATTACAAGACTACTTTAATTCTGATAACTCAAGTAACCAGCTATCAGATACACAGTAATAGTTAAAATCCAGAAAGAGAAGGTGGGACATCCTTTTAAAGACAACAGTCATCATAACTTACATGACCATTATTATGAAGTATACAAAAAATTAAAAACAAAAAGCATTCTACTCTCGTTAAATGATGAGGTCCTTGTACCAGGAATGCTGTTTGCCATTTTGATTGTTATGACTACAGAGAAGCAAATGGATGTGGCCCAGAAACTAATTAGCTACAGAAACAAAAAGATTCCCAAGTATGGACTCAAACACCTGATCTCAAACCTAGAAAGCAAAAGTTCACAGGTCCATAACAGGAGGCATTAGAGGCCGTAGTAAGAGAACAGGATTCAGAACCAAGCTGTGCCACTTCCTGGCTGTGTGATCTGAGTTTTCTGTTTATCTGCTGACTGGAGATAACAATAGCATCTCCGTGCAAAGGGTTGTTGTGAAGATTAAACAGATATCCTATGCCAATGTTCAGTAAATAATTTGCTATTTTTTAAATTTCTCACCTGAGGATATTTTAATTGATTTTAGAGCAAGAAGAAGGCAGAGAGAGAGAGAGAGGGGAGGAAGAAAGAGAAACATTGACGTTTGAGAGAAACATTGATCGGCTGCCTCTAGCACAAGCCCCAACCGGGGATCAAATTCACAAGGTAGGTTATGTGCCCTGGCCCAGGATTGAACCTGCAGCTTTTGGTGTACAGGACGATACTCCAACCAACTAAGCCACCTGGCCAAGGCAATGTTTGCTATTTTTATTAAAGTTTATAACATGAAATAAGCAAAAGAGTAAAATAAGTAAATTTTGCACAAATAAATATTGTTTTGTTAAAAGTATTTCCTTATATAGTAACTAATGTAGCTATGAAAGTGATTAACCTAAAAGGTTGGACAGGCTGAATATAATAATGGGTTTTTAGAGATTTTAGAAATGATAATTAGGAGACTCACAGAAAACTGTTTCTGCTAATAGAGGAGAAAATAAAGGAGGGCACCTAATTATACCTGCTCTATGGGTATATATTAGAAAATATCCAAAAGAAAATGCTCAAGGAAAAAAAAGCTTCGGAATTCCAACAGGGGTTATATTATATATTACATTAATAAGATCATAGGTAATTCTGAACCCTTTTCATAATTGTCAATCTTCCACAGCATTTTCACATTGCTTCTCTGATTTTTATAACAAAAATATTCCTATAGAAAAGAAGAGGTTTGATTATCTGTGTTAGTGACAAATTAAGTTACTGCTGTGGGTGTTCATAAAAACATGCTCACCTTTGGAGGGTTATGTCCTGTAGCTAACCAGCCCATTTCACAATGGATTCCAGCACAGAAGTGCCAGATGCTGAATCTGAATTAGACAATCTACTTGCGTGACCTCCTGGAGTGTTTCTTACATTCTTGCATTAAAAGACAAGCTAATTCTACTGTACTGAATGTCTGGTAGTCAGTGTTTCCCAGTACTAATTGTTACAGAGCTCAATTCAACTGTATACTTTTTGTATAACTCCACTTATCCAAGAATGAACAGATTCATATCCACATACCAATTCCTTAAGGCAATTTAAGGTTTATACCACTGTAAATATTTTTTAGAATGCCATTATGAAGATCAGTTATACAGAAAATCAATGTCTTCCCCAATTGTGAGCGACAAACCCAAACAATGTCAATGTGCCTTATAAGGCGGGTTCTGTTAAAAGAGCTGTCCCCCAGATGGGGAAAAGCTGGATGATCAAAGCATGCGTTCTGCCAACACTGAACAATGATCCTTGAGCAGCATCAGCCTAATGAATGTTAATGGAATCCTTCTCTGACACCTCTCATGAATAGAAATCTAACAGTTCACTCAGTGATGGCTCTAGAAAGAGCAAACTGCCACAGCCACTGGACACAATGGAAAGAGCTCATGTTTAATTTCTGTGGGAAATAATTTAATTTAAGTTTAAATAAAAGTCAATTTTTTAAAAAAAGTATGTTGCCAGCACTCATTCTTGACCATTCGCTTTTTAACAAACATTTTTTTGAGAGACTATCATGCACCAGGCACTCACTATCTTAGTTACTGGAAATATAAACATGAACAAACCTCAAGAAACTTACAATTAGTCTAATGAGGAAGAGAGAAACAAAGAAATGATTATAAAGCAATGGGCCAGGTAGCGAGAGGGATGTGGAAGGACTAAGAAGCACCACAAATGTTTGCTGACTGCCTGGCTGAAGGACTGCATAATAGAACCTCTGGCACATTCTATACAATTCTTTGCATCATAGCACATTTTATGTCTCCTAGCTGAGGTGTCATCTCTACAATAAAGATCAAAACCACTAAGACAATCATGTGGTAAGCTTTGTTCTCTCCTTAAAACTGCTAAATCACAACTTCATTCTGAAATTTCACAATGGTTCAGTATGGTAAAACAATACCAAAGACCACGTGTGGGTCTAGACCCTGTGTCAGCCAATCTAGAACATTTTTGAACAAAATGACTGGATTTTTATTGTTCATAATTAACCATTTGAAATTTTATTTATAGTGACTTTTCTCTTTACCAAAACTTCTTTACCAATTCTTGATGCAGATGCAAGTACACAGCGATCGTCCAGTTGAATAAACTACATTCTCCACATAAATAATCCTAATTCACTCTTGAATGATAAATGTAAACCATCTTTAATTTTAATCATTTTTCTATGAGTAGGGTCCACAACGAAAGTTTACAGATGTGTACTGTATAATCGTTTCTAGATACTGACACTTTTCAGTTTAAGAGAACACTACTGTCCATGTGAAGAACAAAAACAGACTGCACATATCCTAGTCAACTGCTTTATTTGGCATTTTCTTGTTCCCAGACTTTGCTCAAGTTCCCCAGTGTCCAGCCTATTAACCATCCACTCTCACAGACTGCAAAATCCAATTTTTGTACCATCTTAGTAATGAAACATGAATGCCCTAAAGGAAAGAAAGCTTTTGCTGAGGTTCACTCTCCTATCACTCCAGTTGGAGGGTCAGCATGTGCGGGGCACAGCGACAATGCTCGTAACACCCTACGGCTGGTAGAGCTGCTTATTCACAGCCTCGATGATGGTCAAGTGGCTGCATACCCAAAAGAACGTATGAAAAAAGGTATCTGGGTCATTATCTGACAACTTTAGTCAAGCTCTTTATTGTCATCCTAGACAATTCTAACAAGTTCAGGTTAGAAGGAGCACATTAAAAACAGGTGCCCTGGTAGCATGAAGACGTGACAGTGGGCACGCCACTATTAACAGAAACAAAAACAACAGAAAGCAGACAAAATCTTAAAGAGCATTAGCTGTCTATTACAGCACCAAACAATAATGAATATTCCTTTTAATTATGCCATGCAGAAAAGATAAATTACATTTCATAGGTTTAATGTGGCAGGGTTACAGGCAATCCAATTCAAAAACTGTTTCTGGTATTGCTTTTAATGCCGACACTAATAAATGATCTAATTTTAATTAATTCAGAAAACTGAACTATGGGAAACACTATATCCAACAATGCTGGGAAAACTAGCGGAGTCCCTTTCATGGGACTGTGTTTGACCGCCTTGAGTCTGTTCTAAATCTAGAGTTCCCTATGAAACTTTTCATAGGTTCTACCTCTGTAAACTTATCTTCAGTAACCTGGGACCACATCGGGGACCCTTAAACCTGTTTCTCACAGTGAGGCCCTGCATTCCAAGTGCTTCAGACAGTGGTAACAAGAACTGGAAGAAAATTGTTTTGCCTCCCAAAAAAGGATTAAAGCAACCATGCTGAGCCAATGTCCACATGAGGCAATGCGTAAAGGAGTGGCAAGGTGGGCTCAGAAATGAGCTCAGACAATTTCCAGGGCAGAGGGGCACGCTCTGCAACAAAGGGAGCAGGGCCAGGGGCTCAAGCCCTCTCTGCTCTGACAGCCCATCAGACAAATACTTCAACCAAGTCTTGATAATTGACAGCTGTCTGCCCTTTTTCCTTTTAACATCTCTTTTCCCCAGATCCTCATTGAGGGGTGTTTCTTTATGAAATTATCAAAAGGCAGGCTTATATAAATGACAACTCTGGAGGTGGACCAAAAGGAGAATAGCAGAACAAACTATGTCAACTCTTAAGTTATTTTATAAGCTTGCTTAAGAAAATGGAGATCAATTATGATACAAATAAGGAAATATGACAAGAGTTCAAGTGTTGGTTACTGTTTTGCCTTTCTTAATATTATTTACTGTTGTTTCATAAAATCAGCAGCAGCATTATTTAATAGACTTATTTGATTAAACCCACCTTCTGAGTGGCTTCTTTTTTCTTTTTATCCTCTTTCTTCCTTTTCTTGTCTTCCATTAACTGTTCTTCCCTTTCTTGCTCCTTCTCTCTGTTAAAGTAATGTCACACCAGAAGGTTAAATATCTGTATTTGTAGCAAATCAAAAGCTTGTAGATGGTGTACAAGGCAACATTTTATCTCAGTGACTGAGGAGAACACATTACTTTACTTAAACTAGGAGGTTGCAAAAACTCACATTTAGTTTCTCCCATATATTGGTTTGTTACCCCTTTTGCAAAACATGACATTAAGTTTGTTTTCAAAGAAATCCATTAAAGTGAGTTTTTAAAAAAAGATTTTATTTATTTATTTTCAGAGAGAGGGAAAGGGAGGGAGAAAGACAGGGAGAGAAACATCAATGTGTGGTTGCTTCTCAGATGTCCCCAGCTGAGGACCTAGCCTGCAACCCAGGCATGTGCCCTGACTGGGAATCTAACTGGCGATTCTTTGGTTCACAGGCCGGCACTCAATCCTCTGAGCCACACCAGCCAGGACCTAAAGTGAGTTTAAAAAAAAAAAAAAAAAAAAAAAACCCTTACCCAAGGATCTCGGTGGTGGGTGTGGGGGAGGCGGGGAGAGAGAAACACTGACTGGGTGCCTCCCATATGCAACCAGACTGGGGATCAAATTTTCAACCTAGGTATGTGCCCTGACCAGGAATCAAACCCACAACTTTCTGATGCACAGGACAACACTCCAACTAAGTGAGCCACCTGGCCAGGGCTAAAACGAGTTTTTATAAGATCTTCTAAAAGAGCATACACGATTCATGTATTTCCACTTATCAAAGAACTTAATTTAAATATATGACAATATCCAATTGGCTTCTGGCAATATTCTTCACAAATAACACAGAATATATTAGGTACAAATTATGGTACAAAGGTATTTATCATAATTTAGATGTTTCCCACAGCATTTTCAGAGTGATTAGCATAATACTCTACATTCTACATCTTGTGTTTTTAAGGCAGGTACTAAGTGTCCTATATATATAAGGTATTTTTTATTGGGTGAGTTCACTGTCACATCTTCCTGGCACACCTGAATCAGGACAGAGTTTCCTCCCCTCAATTAAAATAAAAATGACACACAGCAATTTGACTTCCAGCCAAGATGGAGGCGTAGTATATAGGTGGATACACTCTGCCTCCTCACACAACCAAAAGGACAACAACAAATTTAAAAACAATAACCGGAACTACCAGAAAATCGAATAGTATGGATGTCCGACAACCAAAAAGTTTAAAGAGGAAACATTCATCCAGCCCGGTAGGGGGAGCAGAGATGGGCAGTCAGGCGGAGAGGACTTGTGACAAGGCGGCAACTGAAGGGCTGGGTGGGCGAGGCAGGAGACTGGGCGGTCCCACATTTTCATCCAGATAAACGGGGAGGAACACCTGGGGAGTGAGGCGGACCTCGCACCCCAGGGTTCCAGTGTGGGGAAACAAAGCCTAAAGGCCTCTGACTGAAAACACCTGTGGGGGTTGCAGCAGCAGCAGGAGAAACTCCCAGCCTCACAGGAGTTCATCGGAGAGACCCACAGGGTCCTAGAACGTACACAAGCCCACCCACCCGGTAATCAGCACCAGAAGGGCCCAATTTGATTGTGGGTAGTGGGTGAAGTGACTGAAAGCCAGCAGAGAGCTGAGCAGGAGACATTGTTCCCTCTTGGACCCCTCCCCCACATGCAGTGCCACAACAGAGTGACATGGGTTGCCCCGCCTTGGTGAACACCTAAGGCTCCTCCCCTTACTACTAACAGGACTGCCTACATAAAAAAGATACGACCCAAATGAAAGAACAGATTAAAGCTCCAGAAAAAATACAACTAAATTCTGCAGTACTGAAGAGATGGCCAACCTACCAGACGCATAGTTCAAAACACTAGTAATCAGGATGCTCACAGAATAGTTCGAGTATGGTTGCAAAGTAGAAGAAAAAGTGAAGGCTATGAAAAGTCAAATAAAGGAAAATGCACAGGGAACCAACAGTGACGGGAAGGAAACCGGGACTCAAATCAATGGTTTGAACCCGAAGGAAGAAATAAACATTCAACCAGAACAGAATAAAGAAACAAGAATTCAAAAAAATGAGAGGCTTAAGAACCTCCGGGAAAACTTGAAATGTTCCAATATCCTAATCATAGAGGTGTCAGAGGAGAAGAGGAAGAGCAAGAAATTGAAAACTTATTTGAAAACATAATGGAGAACTTCCCCAATCTGGGGAAGGAAATAGACTTCCAGGGAGTCCACAAACCTCAGAGAGTCCCAAAGAAGTTGGACCCAAGGAGGAACACACCAAGGCACACATCATAATTACATTACCCAAGATTAAAGATAAGGAGAGAATCTTAAACGCAGCAGGAGAAAAGGAGACAGTGACCTACAAAGGAGTTCCCATAAGACTATCAGCTGATTTCTCAAAAGAAATCTTGCAGGCAGGAAGGGGCTGGAAAGAAGTATTCAAAGTCATGAAAGGCAAAGACCTACATCTAAGATTACTCTATCCTACAAAGCTATCATTTAGAATGGAAGGGCAGATAAAGTGTTTTCCAGATAAGGTCAAGTTCAAGGAGTTCATCATCACCAAGCCCTTATTATATGAAATGTTAAAGGGACTTATCTAAGAAATAGAAGAAGATCAAAAACTACAAACAGTAAACTGACAACAAACTCACAACTATCAACAACTGAACCTAAAAAAACAAAAATAAAAATGAACGAAGGGAACAACTAGAACAAGAATAGAATCACAGAAATAGAGATCACATGGAGAGTTATCAGTGGGGAGGAAGAGGAAGAAGAATGAGGGGGGAGGTACAGGGACTAAGAAGTGTAAATGGTAGGTACAAAATAGACAGGGGAAGGTTAAGAATAGTATGGGAAATGGAGAAGCCTAAGAAATTATATGTATGACCTCTGGACATGAACTAAGCTGGGGAAATGCTGGGGGGGGTGCAGGGCAGAGGGGAATAAAGGGGGAAAAATGGGACAGATGTAATAGCATAATCAATAAAATATATTTAAAAAATAAAATAGAATAAAATAAAAAAATAAAAATGATACACAATAATAAGCATTTTATTTGAAGAAATGTGCTAAATCTTTAAGATAACATAATTCATACCTCACATTTGAAAAGTAACTTTAAAGTTTAATATTCATTCTAACATATTACAGAATATAATTTAATATATACTCTAATACAATATATATAGAAAGCTGCTAACTTCCACTCTGTGTATCAACTGGGGAAAACGTATAAGCAACCACTGGCACAACTTCAAAGCCCAAGGCAGGAGACCCCAGATGCCATGCGGATTGAATTTCAGAACCGGGAGGACAGGGGGAGGTCTAGTTCCCAGGTCCCCGACTTCCAAACAGATACAGCCTGCAGTACTTGTGATTTCAGGGGATCAACACATCAAATCCATGGCTTCATAGGTATTATCTAGAAAAAGGCTAAAAGTCAGACAAATTAAAGACAAATGTGAAGGTAAAAGTTTGCAGACATGGCAAAAATCACAAAGATGGTTCCTGAAGGACTCATTGGGGAGTGGAAATCACTTCACCTATACGGAAGGAACTGAAGATCAACACTGAGGTGAGCTCTCATGAACAGGTAATTAATTAATGCTGTACTTATAGAAAACAAGAACTAAACAACAACAAAAACCCCAAGAGTTTAACTACACGTGAAGTTTTCCGTGGCTCTGTCCACATTCGCATTTTCTTGCGTGCTCTTGGACATAAATATACAAAAGCCTAATGTGCACAATTCACACTCTAAAGGTAACTTCCATGAAAATACAATCATGAAAGAGACTTTACTGAAATTTCCTTAGGTTAGAGCTGGATTTCTTTGGAGTCAGATTCTGTGTACACCAGTCTCACCGTGGAGCTCTTGGTGAAAATCCACTTGCAGCCATACATTAAGAAAACAGATTTATGAAAACTGGCAAGATGGATGATGATCATCTAAGGTAGGTTGACCAAAGATCCTGTTACATTTGGCACCCAGAGCCTTTTCCTTCCTCTAGATGCAAGTGAAAGAAAAAGACTGGGTTCTTCATGACCCAGTTACTGTAACTTGGTTTTCATATTTTAAAGTGCAGCTGACTATAGGAAAAGAACAAACACAGCATGAATATCTCCTATTTAAATATTTAATGCTTTGTAGCATTATGTTGCATTTTTCTATATCTATTCTAAAATTAAAAGTTTATTTTAAAAATGCAATGAAAAACAGCAGTAACTCTTTAATGAGACACATTCTTAAAAAAAACAACTAAACTTTTCAAATATTTTTCCCTATAAACAGGTAATTCGGAGAAAGGGGCTGAAATTCATGTTCACTACAAGCAGATTTACTTCCAAAACAAATATTTTTCAAAGCTTTCCAGGAGACAGGCTGTGCTTTCACCCTGATCTTTTACTGTGTATATTGGTAGACTTGAGTCTTCTTTTTAAATTTCACGTCCTTCGGAAGAATTTATTTTCCCAAACCAAACCTGACTTATAAACCTGCCATTCACTTAATAATGGAACACATAATGTGGGTTCGTCTTTCTTTTAATTCAGCTGTACTCTATCTTTGCTGCACATTAGCACTGTTTGGGGGAGCTTTAAATAGTCCAATGCTGAGTCAGAGCCCAAGCATGGTGAAGAGGGCACCCATGCAGGGAAGGCATGTAGGTGGTGGTGATGCAAGACTGGTTACAGACAGGGGGGCTGACCAGTAAATAAATACATGTATTAAGGATACTGAGTCAGGTTTCTCACTATTACAAAAAGGAGTTGCCAAAATGAAAAGAGAATGCACCCTGTGTAGTTGGATCTACTGGCATGAACTCATGGTTTTTAATATACTATAAGCTACTTGCCTGTTAATTACTTAGTAGTCACCTCAATAATCAGATGAACTGTTCTTGTATCATAGTACTCGTGTTCAAGTAACCCTTATTTTACTTAGTAATGGCCCCAAAGTACCAGAGTAATGATGCTGTCAATTTGAATATGCCAAAGAGAAGCCCTAAAGTGCTTTGGATAAGTGAAAAGGTGTGCATAGGAAAAACAGTGTATATAGGTTTTGGATCTATCCATGGTTTCAGGAATCCACCAGGGGTCCTGGAACATATCCCTTGTGCAAAGGGGGACTACCCCTCCCCCCACACACATTCTCCCCCCCCCCCATTACAGAGAGGGCTTGAGGAACAAACAACATGCAAATGCCAATGAACAGTATACCTAGCACTCAGATTGTGGATTCTAAATACCATCCTTCACTAAAAAAAATTCAAGGTCTTTGGAAAAAGAGCTAATCTGGGAGCTTGGGCAAGGAAAGTACAAAACAAGCCTGGAACACTTGTTTGCCAAGAAGCAAGGAAATGTTCAACAAATGATGGGACACATCAGATGGTCGCAGAGGCCAGTCTGAAGGGGCCCGTGTACGTTAAATCTGGGACACATGTTCAAAGGAAGAGCCTCACAACAATAACTAACTCACTGAACACACACACTCAGTTACTACCGCTTGTCAGGCACTGACCTGTTCACTGAGAGAGACTGCCCCTGCCCGCAGGGAGCTGACATTCTAGATGGGAGGGAGACAGACAAAACAGACAGGCAGTCCCAGGAAATCATCACAAATGGCATGAAGGAAATAAAGCCGAGAGAGGGAATAGAGAGTGATAGACAGGGAAGGGACCAGGAAAGAGGGTGGCTACTTTATACAAGATGTCCCCCGAAGGCCTCTGTGGGTGTTTGTATCTGAGCAGAGCCCTAAATGAAGAAAGCATTCTGGGACACGAGTGGCTGTGCAGGCAGAGGAAATGGTGAGCACAAGGCTCCAGGATGGAGAGAGCATGGTGTGAACTTTTCTCTGGAAGGGGAGGGAAGGCGGTACACTCCCGTCTTCCCCTTACCTCCCTTCACGGCAACACCCCCCCCCCTTCACTATTACTTTGTAATAGTGCTCATTCCTACCAAAAGAGCTGTGCATCGTTATTTCTTAAAAAGCCTGCCTTCTCCTTCCCTCCCTTCATTATTCCAGTGCCTGGTTGGTGCCAAGCACTGCGCTGAAGGCCAAGAATTCAGCAACAGAAAATGTGCAGTGCTGTTTGCCTTCCTGGAGTTTAGTTTAACTTTTTAAATGGCTGTATCTCGCCTTATAACAGCTTCAGGGCAGGAACCTCTGTTCTTACTCTGAAGGCAGCTTGCAGTGCCTTTGGTGTTTTGAACGTGTGAATTCATGGCTTGTGATAACCCAGGTAAGAGATCAACTTCCTTCCACAAACATGAACCATGAACAACAGTTCTTGAATTCAGATGTCAAAGCCCATCATGCCTCAAACATCAGTAGAGGCAGAGCTGACTATTTCTTACTTGAAAGTGCTAATCACCAATATGCTGACTGGAGTGAAAAGATTTTAAGCGTCTCAATTCAGCTAAACAACCAGGACTCACCTTGACAGGAAAACACCTTCAGCTATAAAGAGAATTTTCCTTTTCTTTAAGGTGTGGATAACTGGTTATCACAGCATCAAAACCTATCCCTGTGCTCTGTGGTCATTAAATGTGGTGGCGCCTTTAGTCCCAGTTTATAACCAACTCCACACAATTGAGGGAGACAGACCTGAACAGATACAACCGATCCACCCAACATGTGAAACATGCTAGATGTAAACCAACACTCTAAAAGAACTGTTGATACATCAACAACTTAGATGTATCTTCAGAAAATTATGGTAAGTAAAAAAGCTAACCCCAAAGATTACATACTATATAATCCCATTTATATGACATTCTGAAATGATAAGTGGGGTTCCCAGGGGGTGAGATGGAGTGAGACAGGTGTGGTTATAAAAAGGGGTAACACTATTGATCTCTGAGGCGAAGGAACTATTCTGTATCTTGATAGTGGTGGCAGATACATGAACCTACATGTGATAAAACTACAGAACTAAACACACACATACACGTAAGTACAAGTAAAACTAAGGAAGTGTAAATAAGATCAGTGAGTTGTATCAACTTATCTGGGTTACTATATATACTATAGTCCTTAAAGGAGAAACCATTGACAGAAACTGGATAAAGGGCACATGGAATCTCTGTGTTATTTCTTACAAGTGCACGTGAATCTGTAATTATCTCATTAAGAATTTTAATTTTTAGGGACTTCGGCCAAGATGGAGGCGTAGGTGGACACACTGTGCCTCCGCTCACAACCAAAGAGGAAAAACAACAAGTTAAAAAGCAAAACAAACAACCAGAATGGACAGAAAATTGAACCAAGTGGAAATCCAACAGCCAAAAAGTTAGAGAGGACACGTTCATCCAGACAGGTAAGCAGGGCGGAGAGCGTGCAGCGAGACAGCAGTTTGCCCAGAGAGATTCACTACGGGTGCGCCTGGTCAAAACATAGCCGGCACACCTGGAGAAGCCTGTGGGAACCAGCAGGGTGAGACTGGTGGACCAGGCAGTCCCTCTTTCACACGCAAATAGACTGGGAGAAGGAGTTGGGGAGCGGAGCTGACCATGTGGCCTACCATCGCAGTCCACTATCTCGGGGAGGGGGGGAGCCTCGGACCACCTGTTGAAAGCACACGAGGGGGTTGAGGCAGCAGCAGGAGCGGTTCCAAGCCTCACAGAAGAGCTTATTGGGGCGGGGGTGAATGGGAGCTGGTGGTAAATGGAGCAAGCGCCATTGCTCCCTCCCAGACCCCGCCCCCAAAGGAAGCATCACAACACAGCAATGTAGGTTGCCCGCACAGAGGTGAATACCTAAGGCTCCACCCCTTAAAATAACTGGTGCGCCAAGGGAAAAAAAATGGCCCAAATGAAAGAACAGAACAGAGCTCCAGAAAAATTACAACTAAGGGACAAGGAGATAGCCAACCTATCAGATGCACAGTTCAAAACACTGGTAATCAGGATGCTCATAAAATTTGAAGAAAGTTGGACACAAATAAATGAACAAATGAAGGATACGCTAAAGAAAATGAGGGGAAATGTGCATGGAACCAATAGGGAACAGAAGGAAACTGGGACTCAAATCAACGGTGTGGACCAGAAGGAAGAAATAAGAATTCAAAAAAATGAGGAGAGGCTTAGGAACCTCCGAGACATCTGTAAACGGCCCAACATTCAGATCATAGGGCTGCCAGAAGGAGAAGAGGAAGACCAAGAAATTGAACATTTATTTGAACAAATAATGAAGGAGAATTTCCCCAATCTGGCAAAGGAAACAGACTTCCAGGAAGTCCAGGAAGCTTGGAGAGTCCCAAAGAAGCGGGACCCAAAGAGGAACACACCAAGGCACATCATAATTACATTACCCAAGATTAAAAATAAGGAGAGAATCTTAGAAGCAGCAAAAGAAAAAGAGACAGTTACCTACAAAGGAATTCCCATAAGACTGTCAGCTGATTTCTCAAAGGAGACCTTTCCAGCAAGAAGGGGCTGGAAAGAAGTATACCAAGTCATGAAAGGCAAGAACCTACACCCAAGAATACTCTATCCAGCAAAACTTTCATTTAGAATGGAAGGGCAGATAAAGTGCTTCTCAGATAAGGTCAAGTTCAAGGAGTTCATCATCACCCAGCCTTTATTATATGAAATGTTAAAGGGATTTATATAAGGTATGGAGGGATATCAACTGGGGAGTGGGAGGGGGAGAAAGGAGGAAAAAGTACGGAGAAAAAGTAGCATAAATGGTAGGTAAAAAACAGACGGGGGAGGTTAAGAATAGTATAGGAAATATAGAAGCCAAAGAACTTACATATATGACCCACTGACAGAAATTAAAGAAAGGGTGGGGAATGGGAGGGGGCTGTGGGGCAGAGGAGAATAAAGGGGGGGAAATGGGACAACTGTAATAGCATAATCAATGAAATATATTTACAGGAAAAAAATTTTAATTTTTAAAAAAGCCCCCAACATTGACTCATCTTTTAAGTCATCTGTTTAAAATTTTTTTCCAGGACATCCTTTAAACATTTTTTAAATAGCTGTTTGTGAAAGTCATGTAAGAGTCCAAAAGAATTTTAGAAATCATTTAGGTCCTGATATTCAAAGAAATGCATCTCCAAAAATATTCTAGAATCTGCACTTCACCCTAATATGCTCAAATCATTTTAGTTTATCAACCAAGTTTCCTTAACTACATTATATGATAAATACGATACCACAGGAGTATTTAAAATGCTCTATTACCACACAGTTCACAATGTAATTCTTTGAGAATTTCAGTGATATAATAGGAGCTATTATTTGACTTTTGGCAGGACATGTGCGCCAGCTCAGTCAACTCCAATACCAAGACCCTTCTGGTCTATTTCCTGACTCCCTTACAACTAGAGACTGAGATGCGCCTTATGCTCTTCCAGTAAGTCGTGTTCATGTGTGACTTTAATAGGGAACCGACAGGGTACAGGCCATCCATACTCTCAGGGAGCATGATAGAGATGATGTGGTCCTAGAGCCAAAACCTGTTAACAGTGGTTTCCTGAATGTACAGGAACAGGAAAAGGCTCCGAGGGGTCCCCAGTTTCATGGTGTGGTTCCCAGGGATCTATGAGATAGCATTACCACTTAATAAACCCCTGGGACAAGTGGCGGTGAATTCTACTGTGTGCATACTAAGAACTCTGTCCAACACAGATTTATATAAAGTTTCCAAAGCACATCTTATATATGTGCCTTTTATAGACATTTATTTCCTTAAAAGACAATTGGTAATTCGACAATTTATAAAACAATAAGAAAGTAAGTAGACACCAAACCATTAACAATGATAATCAATTAAGCATTAATGATAGCACACACATATTTGGGGTGAGGAAAATTAACAAAAGGAATATAATGAAAAGGGTTAAGTAATGTGCTTGAAGTACCCATTTAGAGTGTTTTTAATTAAAAATGTATTAAGAAAAAGCTAGCATGTTGGAATATATCCATTCAGGCAGAGGAAATTACATAGTAGGGACCTCCAAATAAATGTATTGGAGTTGCTCTGAATAGTTTTTCATTTGCTGTATCTGAATGAAGGAATTTAATGGGATGCTGATGTAATTTGCACATATTAAATTAGTAGACAAGACCAAACAGCACTGAAGCATAAAAATCATTCTAACACTGCGTGGCTCACAGGAAGAAAATTTAACACAGCTCCTTCTACATATGGGTTGTCCTATATGAAGATGTGTAAAGCAATGCTTCTCAAACTTTAACGGGAATCTTGTTAAAACGCAGATTCTTACTTAGTTGGTGTGGGCGGGGACCTACAACTCTCCATTTCTAATAAGCTACTGATCCCTGGACTTTACCTTGAATTGCACAGGTATAATGCATTTGGTTGTTTCTTTCCAAGAAGTTATGGAATTGCAGTCATTTATCCAAAGATAAATAACCTCATTAAAATCAAGCTTGTGCCTTGTTATTCTCATCTGTGTTTCAGTGCCAAATTACAATGCAATCTTTATGAAGATATGTATAGTGAGAGGCAATTAAACAAGGTAGTAAAAATATGCATGGAATTCCATTGAAATGATAACACTAAGAATAGTTCGGACAAGCTATTCCTCAAGATGGTGGCCATTAGCGATGGTTGTGGCTATAGGAAATGGGCAGAGGCTCCACTTACGTAGACTCCTCCCTGAAGCAGCCTGGGAATGAGACTGCAGGTACAGTACTACAGAAACTAGATGAACAGTACCACAAGTATAAGTTTATGGAACTCAGACTTGCTCAAAAGAAAAGAGGCTGAAAGGTCAGATTCCTGAAACTAGCATATTTCAGAAATTCTAAAACACATGCAGAAGAAAAAGTCCACCAATTCCCTGGAGACCAGATTCTTACTGGCAGACAACCTGTATTGCAAAGCCTCAGTTCCTCCTATTGATAAAGTGTGTCTGCGGTTGGAGGCTAATGTAGTGCTTGAATATGATATTGACGAAGCTCACACGTTGTTGGAAAGGAATTTATTGACTTGGCCACAAAGAATCTTGATTCTCCTGAGAAAGATCTTGATTTTCTTCAAGATCAATTTACTACCACAAAAGTCAATATGGCCAGGGCTTATAATTGGGATGTAAAAAGAAGAAACAAAGATGATTCTACCAAGAACAAAAGCATAATGCTGGCAATAAAGTGGTTCAGTTTTCCAAACATGTTCATTTAAATACTCCAAAGTTTATCTTCAAAGGTTGATATAACTTTGAATAATTTTTAACAGTATGAATTATAATTAAAACTTAAAAAAAGTTAAAGCTTCAAACAAATTTTATGTTTTATCCTTTTTTAAAGTTTTAATTTTATTTATTTATAGAAACAAAATTAGTTTCAAATATTTTACGAAATTAGCAGTATTTTTATTTTTTTCACATTTCCAACAAAGTAAATGTAACTTTCATCATCATCATCTTTTTTTTTTGGTTTGTCATAAGAATTGTCTTAGTTGAAATGGCTGAAAGCTGATGTATGCCATGGAGGCTGAATTCTGGACACTTTAGCACAGTTTACCTTTTCTTTATTAGCTGATATTACTCTAACTTGCTGTGGTTAAATCAGTTTAAAGGTAGGAAAAAGTCAGTTTGAAAATCTGCCAACTTGCTTTTCTTTAGTACATGTGGGGCTTTATGATCCTCTGTTACTACTTGTCTTATGTACACGAAGTTTCATGAATTACTGCTTAGCCAATAACTATTTATTATAATATTCTGTACTTTTCAGGAAATTGTCATTTGCCTTCCTAAACTTTAAGAGGGCTACTGAGTTAACACTTTTTCTTATCTCCTATAAGTGCACATTGTTTTTGCAATGCCAACATAAGTAAGATTTCAGCCAAAATGAAATAACAAAATTACCCACTCAAAACTCTTGGCTGAGGTAATTTTGTATTTCTTAGTAGTTCTCCAAAGCAGCTGAACAGGAATATTAAGATAAGTAAAAATCAGCAACAGTTGAAAAGACCTGTGAGGCTGTTTTTTTATTCATGATAAAACCTTATAGGAATAATAGAAAATCCCCATGGAAAGCCACTGTATGGTGGCTAGTAGTGGGTGATAGAGATTCTGGTTAAAACACAAATGTATAATTCCATCTCCATGTAGTAAAAAGTATACTTGTACATTGTTTTGTACTTATATTTTATGGTGTTAAAATGGTGAAGTAAATACTGAGGAAAAAATAGGACCAAATCTGTGCATCCTAAAGGGAAAAAAAAAGATCTGGATGACAGCAAATGTAAAGAAAGCATCAATAGTTGAAGGATGCCATCAACTGCATGCAAATGTCAGAGATGTCAAGCATGTAAAAGAAGAGAGTTGCAGACTCAATGACATAGGGCAATAAGACTTTCGCACACACAGCCTCTGACTCTTTCCCAGTTTCTGTATTTTGAGGCGCATGCAAGGAATAAGCTCATTTGGAATTACTCAAGCCAAATAAAGTAAGATAATATATTTAAAAGAACTTGTTTTTACTTTCAGAAATTCCATGTGGCAAAAGTTGTAACCAACAATTTGGGGGATTGTTCCCTAAAAAGAATTTTAGGGTTACAATGGTGTCTGAGGACTATCTATCTAATTTGAAACCACAATTCTTGTATATTACATACTCTTGCCAGGCAGCCCAGCAATCTCTACAAAGGGAGCTCTAGACGTTCTATACAATTATAGTACAGCTGTGTAGGAACCTCTTTATATTGCCTTGGAAACTGTCTCCTTACGGCTTCCACCCCCTGATCCTAAGCTTTCCTTTTCAGACCACAAAGAACAAGTCTTCCAAATATTTGTAGTCATACATTGTGCATCCCCGAGGCACTCTCAGTTCCCAAACATTCCACATGTGATCTGGTTTTCTACCCTTCACCGGTGGGATCGTAATCCCTTAAACAAGTTCCAGTTTGTCTGCACTCATCCGATTACTGGACAAAGCAGTGCCACACTGAGTGGGCCTGCCCCTTCCTTGTCCCAGATAATATACTACTGCCGGTACAGTCAAAGAGCAAATCTGTGTTTTTAGAAGTCACATCTTATTAAGTTACAACCACCCAACCTCAGTATTTTTCATAGTACTGCTAAGTTAGTTCTCTACAGCCAAGTGCAGGATGTTACATATATTCCTATTAATGTTCTCTGTGATCACCACCTCCTACAGACTTCCCTGCATTGCAGGGAAAGGCTTGGAACTACATTTTCTAGAATCTCATTTTCCATTTGTTCTAGGTTAGAGGTTGCCAGTGAGAGGGACCCACTTGATATTTGGGATGCAGAAAGAAGTCAATACTCTTTGAAAACAGTTGCAAGCAAATAACTCAGGCATCAGCAGAGAGAACTTCCCACTTTTACAATGGCTTCCAGATGAGTTAAAGCCATACTGCTACTGCAGGCAGCTGAGATCACTGCTTTTCTGGGAACCTGGCACTCTAATTCATCAACTATAACAGTGACTTCCTTGAATTTCCCCCCTAGACTTTGTAATGGTTGTGTGAGCCCTTAATTCCCTACACCAAAATCTTTCCTTCTTGAAAAATATAACAGATCCTACAAAAAAACCTACCAGAATCAGTATATGTATTTATCAAGGTAGTAGATTACAAATCACATATAAAACCAATTCTATGTACTAGCAACAATTAGAAATGGAAAATTTTTTAAATTTTATTTACAGTAGCATCAAAATTATGAAGTAACTTAGGGATAAATCTGACAAAAAATGTGCAATCCCCACACATGAAAAACTCTAAAATGTTGCTGAGAGAAAAATTTAAAAACTTAAATAAGTTTAGAGATATACCTTATTTATAGGTTGGAAGACTCAAAAAATGTCAATTCTCCCAAAACTGATTTATAGACTCAACACAATCTCTATCAAAATCCCAACAGGACTTTTTCAGTAGAACTCGGCAAGCTCCTTTTAAAATTCAAGAGGATCCAGGCTCTGGAGCATAAACAAGAGCGGGGACAGGATGGGGTGGCAACTGATTCCCAGGGTAGCAAGCTGTGGAGACCCAGGTGGCGAGTGGGGCCCAGTGCTAACCCTGAGCACATACGATCCCCGTTCTGCGCATAAACCCCTCGCCTGGCCCACCTGCCTGCCACGCACCTACCATGAACCTAGTGAGTCAGAGCGGAGAGGCTGGCAACAGCCAGCTATTCTTCGCTAACTTCCTTCAACCAGGACGTCCCACCAGTGGAAAAGGCAGAAAGAACAACTTGTCTCCATCATCTTGCTCATTCCTGGTCCCTAGTTGTTGGTAGTAAGCCCAGTTACAAATTTTTTGCCCTTTCTTCTGTGGACAAGCTGGAACACATCTATGAATGCACTGACACTGACTGAAGACATGGGCATCGTAGAAAGATTGTTCTCAAGCAGGCTGGTGGCCATCGTCAGCCTCAAAGCTCCTAGGAAGCTAAGTTTGCTACTTTAAGAAGGCAATGGAGATCTGTAACTACAGCCACTCCAACATGATATTGGCTGTGAAGTTGAACAGGCAAGAGGCTCATAGTGTGCCCAGAAGAGTCTCTGTATACACACAACATCCAGGACATAAATGTACTGCACACCACCAGGAAGACCCCCCACCGCAAGCCCAGCAGTCCTGTGTGTACCGTCCATCAACACTGACAAATGCTACCTGGCATACCCTGGCAGCGCCACCATCGAAGAGGTGCAGGTCTTCAACACTATTACCTTGAGAGCTGCCAACAAGATCCAAGCTCATGACAGTCCTTTAGCCACACTGGCTTTCATGATTAGGGTATTTTCCATTCCAGAAGGACAGACACTCTTTGAGTTCCGGAGAGGAGCTAAGAGGTACATGAGCATCTGCACCCTGGCCTTCAGCATGGATGGCATGTTCCCCTCTGCCTCCAGCAACACTGAGATTGTGTACATTTTCAAACTCAAGACTGTGAAGGGAAACGTCAGGAGGGGCCCACCACCTGGATCAGGTACTTTGGGAAGGTGCTCATGGCTTCCACCAGATACTTGCCCTCCCAAATAACAGAAATGTTCAACCAAGGCGGAGCCTTTGCCACAGTTCGCCTATCTTTTTGTGGCCACAAAAACATCTGTGTCCTAGCCACAATTCAAAATATTGCCCAACTGCTGGCGGGAGCCGCCCACGGGTAAGTACCTGGACCCTCAGGAAGGGGGCAAGTGCACCTTGATGAAGCAGCACAAGTTGGATGGCAGTGTGGAGACAACCAATGAAATCTTAAGACTCTACCTCTCATGACTGCCCCTTAGTAACTCAGACCTACAGCATGGCTGTAACCAAAGGTACTCATGCACCTGCATCTCTGACAAGACATGCCTACAGATGAGCTAGGTGCTTATTGGCCCAGAGGAAGAAGCCAGAGCCCTTGGCTAGAGGACAGTGAGTACCTGCCCATGATTCTCTAGACTGACTGAACCTGACCTGTGAACTCTGACCCCAAAACAGAGAACACTGGATGACAGAGAGGACTTTGTGTTATGCTATGAACTCTGACCTAAATTGGGGAAGAGGATGGCAGAGATTTAAAAAGAAAAGAAAAATTGTAGCTGTAGTCTCATTCCCCACTGTTGAGAAATACATAGTTTTCACTTCAGTGGCTTAAAAATAAATAAATAAATAAAATTAAATAAAATAAAATTCATAAGGATCCAGAATAGCCAACAACTTTTTAAAAAGAACAAAATTGTGGGACTTATACAACCTGACACCCAGACTTATTACAGATACAATAATTAAGACAGTGTGTTATCAGCACCAAGATAGACAAAAAATTCAATGGGATAGAATACATTCCAGAAAGAGACCAACACTGGACAGACAAGTGATTTTCCAAAAAGATGCAAAAAGCCCTGCCTGGTGTGGGTCAGTGGATTGAGCACCGGCCTGCAAACAGAGAGGTCACCAGTTCAATTCCCAGTCAGGGCACATGCCTGGGTTGCCTGCCAGGTCCTCCAGTTGGGGACATGCGAGAGACAATCAATGAATGTTTCTCTGGCACATCGATGTTTCTCTCCCTCTCTGTCCCCACTTAAAAAAAAAAAAATAGCCCTGGCTGGTGTAGCTCAGTGGATTGAGTGTGGGCTGGGAACCAAAGGGTCCCGGTTCGATTCCCAGTCAGGGCACATGCCTGGGTTGCAGGTCAGGTCCCCAGTGGGGGCCACATGAGAGGCAACCATACATTGCTGTTTCTCTCCCTCTCTTTCTCCCTCCCTTCCCCTCTCTCTAAAAATAAACAAAATCTTAAAAAAATAAAAATAAATAAATAAATATTTTTTAAAAGGTACAAAGGCAATTCAGTGGAGAAAGGATAGTCTTTTCAACAAGTGTTGGAAAATTTGGATAGCCATATGTAACAACAAAACAAAAAAACCTCAATCAGTACCTTGTACTATATTAAAAAAATTAACTCAAAATGGATCACAGATCTAAATATAAAACCTAAAACTAGAGGATAACAGGAAAGATAACATGTTTTCTTCTAGGAGAAAATCCTTGTGACCTTGGGTTAGGCAAATTATTTCTGAGATACAATACCAAAAAAGTACAATCCATAAAACAAAAAAACTGACAAATTTGACCCATCAAAATTAAGAATGTCTCTTCAAAAGATATTGTTACAAGAATGAAAAGAGCTGTAAACTGGGAGAAAATATTTGTAAGTCACTTATATGATAAAGAATTTATACCCAGATATTATATAAAGAACACTCAAAACTCAGTAAGAAAACAACCCAATTTTTTAAGTGTCAAAAGATCTGAACAGACACTTCACCAAAGAAGTTACATAGATAGCAAATAAGCACATAAAAAGATGCTCAACATTAACAATCATTAAGAAAAAAATAAAGCCACTATGAGATGCTACTACAAACATACTTATTAGACTGTTCAAATATAAAAAGACTGACCATACCAACTTCTGGCCACTGAAACTTTTTCATGGTGGAAATGTAAAATGGAACAACCACTTTGGAAAAGTCTGCCAGTTTCTTAAACATACACCTGCCACATGATCCATCCATTCCAAGACCAAATGTTTACCCTATTGAAAAAAAGAATATGTATATACAAAGACTTCTAAATGAATATTCACAGAGGCTTATTTATAACAGGTGAAAACTGGAAACTACTCAAATGTGTACCAGCAGGTGAATGGACAAACAGATTGTGGTGCAGCATACAATGAAATACTGCTCAGCATTCAGAGAATGAACTACTGATACACGCAACACGGATAAGGTTCAAAATAATTATGCTGAGTGAAAGAAGCCATACAAAAGCACTCTGTGTTCCATTTACATAACATTCTAGAAAAAAACAATATAATCTATAGAGACATATAGCAAGTCAGCGGTTACCTGGAGGCTGGGGAAGTTGGGAAGGAGAGCTGACCAAAGGGTACAAAGAGACTTTGGGGGACAGGGATACAGTCATTATCTTTTGTATACATAGTTCAAAATTTAGTGTCTATTGAACACTTCAGATATATAGTTTACTACACCTCAATAAGGGGCTAAAATAAAAACAAAAAGGAAAAGAGGAAAAAAATCTTTCCTACATGGAATACCTAGAATGACCTCTGTTTTCCCGACAGAGCCTTGACTGATATACCAGTACAAGTGAGATGTCTTTATCAGTTGAAATTTCACCCACGGTGTGCACACTGTTCCCTAAGATGGTAAATCTTTAAATCGGAGCTTCTGCATGGATAATGTTCCTACAGTGTACAGTTTCATTTTTAAAAGTCTCCTGTAAAAGAAAGCTAGTAAGCTTTTATTTGACTTAGTAAAGTCAAATGTCTCAATTTTTAGACTTTCACCTTTCCATTTCATTGCTCTTATACTCTGGGGATCCCATAAACTATGGGCATCTTCACTGGATTTTCTCATTGTTTTATTCAATTGGGAACACCCATATGACGTGTTTGTGCTATAGCTCTGAATCGAATCTATTTTTTCAATCACTCTTGTGGTTTTGTTTGCCTTACACTAAGCTCCAGCAAACTCAAAGGACTCCTTAGGTCTTACTGTGCAAAACTCTGGTGACTAAATCTTTGTTAATACTATTTCCCATCTTACTCCTGAAAAGTACGCTCCCATACACTGCAATCAGTATGCCAGGCTCCTAAAGATAGCCTGACATTAGGAGTAGTTTTATAAATATCCAGACAGGCCAAGGAACCGCATCATCATGAGGGTTACACCACATACTCTAATATTTATATCCTAGAATCATTAAAAACTATGTTTAAACCTTACGGGCCAGACAAACCCATAGAAGCCAGAGAAGCACTCTTCCTTAAACATACAATAGCATAGAAAGTAAAAAGAAATGAGGATTAGGAGTCTAAGCCGGAGCTTTGAAAATCACTATAGAACAGTGATATGGTTCTACAGCAGAAAAGAAAATGTTTATCAATCAGAATCCACAGCTGTGAGGTACATGTTATTGATAAGAACTGACAACTTATTAACAATGGATAGTGGGGCTGCTTTCTTTTTTATGTAGCTTCTCCCCCTTCTTTGTCTGCTTCCATGCATGGTATGACATAATTATTAAAAGAATAAATAAAAATAACAACTGACATTTGAAATCAATATGATTGTTAGCAATTCAACCAAAATTACAGTAAGCTGAAACTCCATTACAAGGCAATTTTAAAGCAACTGAAGCGTGGCATATCCAAGTGCGTCGAGGAGTGACTCAGTGGCTAGCCATAATGCCCGAAGTGCTTTGTACTTGTCTAACCACACCAAGACCTCATCTTTGAAGAGGCTGCTTCGGAAACCTTGGGCGAGGTTCAAATCCCGGTGTGTGCACTCCCAATGGAGACATATGGAAGATTCTGGGAGGTCTATTGCCCACCAACACAGGGAAAGGCAGTTAGTTGGGTAGTGTGTGCCCGAAACTGGGAGACGTTACCCTCATTCTCTGGATCCTTCTCTCTCACTGACAGAGCCATTTTCTCTCTCAAGGTTATACTTGCACACATAAGAAAGGGGGTTGAATAATGTATAATAATCTTTAAAAGCATTTCTTAAATCTAAGGAACAAAAAATAATTCAAACAATAATTCATTTGGCTCTACTCTGACCAAAGGGCTGATGCGTACCATGTTGGCAAAGAGGCAGGCAAGATCAGAAAGGTATTGTCATAATGTGGTCCATCAAGGAAAATACTTTTTGAATACCTTTCTAGATCTGTGTCTTAAGAAAGAATATAAAAAGAATATAATTCTTTTGTAATATATATATATATATTACATACATAATATATATGTAAGAATATAATTTCTTACATATATATTTATATGTAAGAAATTAAATAGAAGAGGTTTGGACTTTCAGAGGTCACACAGTAACTACTGCAGACAGTGAGTAAGCTTCCTGATTCTACCGCACCACTACCTACTATTTTATTAAATCTGTGCCTGTTATTTTAATTTTGGAAACCCTCTGAGAAAGGGTGCTATTTGTGACACTTATCTTGGTATTGAAAAAATTAGCAGAGAATGAAATCCACTCTGAATTCAGAATTCCACAGGTGACAGTCGTACCCTACTTCTCAATGGTTTTAATTTGTGCTCTTTTCAGAATAGTAAAAATGGAAAATCACATTCTTGTATGCCAGCAGTCAGCATTTAAATTTAGTAAGTTGAATGATAATAAATGAATGACTTTGAGGAAAATATGTATTTTTGAAAGATAAGCATGTTTAATGTTAATAAGTAACCAACTATAAAGTAAAGCTAATTCATGAACTTACACGAACTAAAATCATACACCAGTGGGAAGAAGACTTCAAATTTAAAATATTATTTATATACAGCCTTTTGGGAGCAGCTAAGCCAACATATACCTATGTTTAACTCTTCAGGGTCAGACATAAGATGCCTAACTTCACTTAAGATGATATTCAAGTCTCTATATAATACAGTTTTGTACCTAATTTCTATTTAGGTATCCTGAGGAAAATTTTTAGAGAATGATCTACCATTGTAATCTTTAATAAATAATCTCAGTAACAGCTATGTGTAAATATGGTTTTCTGAGCATACTTAAGTTTCTCTTAAACAAGGTTATCAAGAAGATCTTTTTTCCCCACTTCTAGTTAAGAATTCTGCTTTCTATATATCATCTGAGTCTAGAGATTCTCCTAATGAGTGAGTGCGGTATTTATGTTATTTCTTTGTGTTTCAGGACCCTCAGTTTCCTTGGCAGTTCCTTTGATTCCACCTCCCACAATCCCATTTCCAAGCATGGTTAATTACAACAAGCATCGCCCTCTACCCAGGTCACCAGATAAAGAGAAAACACACAGGCTTTGAAGTTTGACTGTTTTAAGACCAAACTCTATGTTGGGTCCAGACACTAATGGTAGGAACTTGGGTAAATTACCTGACCTCTAAGTCAGTTTCTGTATCTATAAAATGGGGTTATACTAATTCTGTGTGGATTAGAGGTAATGACTGCAGATAACTAGAGAGATAATTAGAGATATCAATACTCAGCGTAGGGTTGCCTTGCTGCTGCTGCTGCTGTTTCTGGCAGCACTGTGCTCCTCCTCCTCCACATCAAACACCTATTATGCATAAAGCACCAGAGAAGGAGTTATAGATAATCAAAGAGGTAGGAGACACACACCATTCTTGAGAGGCACTCAGGAACCCCTATAACTCTCCCTGGCCAGGTGATTCAGTTGGTTGGAACGTCATCCTGTACAAACAGTTGCGGGTTTGATCTCTGAGGGGCATGTATCTGTGTTTCTCTTTCACATCCATGTGTGTTCTCTCTCCCTCTTTCTCTCTGACGACCCCTTTCCTCTCTCTCTAAAATCAATTAAAAAACATATCCTTGGGTGAGAATTCAAAAATAAATGAAAATTAACAACAACAAAAAAGACCTTCCAAGACTCTCTATATAAAAATTGAATCCATACATGACACATGCAAATAAACTCCAGACTGAGAAAAGAGTTAAAGGTAAAGGAAGGAAGGAAGCCATTAAAGCACTCAAAGAAACTGGCTAATTTTTCTTTCTATAATTGCACAGTAAACAAAGACTTTCTAACTATGACAGATCTTAGAACCCACAAACGATTGCTGTATGTGTAAAGTGTAGATATGAAAAACTTAAAAACAATTATAAAACCCACCAGGAACAAAATAAGTATTTTTTGGGAAAAATACATTAACAATTTATATAACAAAGAGCTAGATTCCATAATATGTAAAGAGCTCCTGCAAATCAATAAGGAAAAGACCAACAATCCAATAGGAAAGTGGGTGAAGGAAATGAACAAAGAGTTCTAAAACATATGAAAAGATGAGCTATTGCATTCCCTGTGTGGGAACAGCATATTAAAACTATACTGAGACACCATCTTTCATTTACCAAAGTGTCACAGACAAAACTTGGTAAAAACACAGTGCTAATAAAGGTGTCAGGGAAAAAGACATTTCACTTATATTGCTGGTGAGAATATAAACTGATACAATCTCTGTAAAGGACAATTGGACAGTTAACTGTCAAAATTAAATTGTTATGTAGTCTTTGATCCAGCTAATCTAACTTCTAGGAATATATCACAGGAAAATAATTACATGTGTGGAAAATTATGCATGTAAAGTAAATTCATTGCAATATGTTTGTAATGGCAAAAGATTGGAAACAGTCCATCAGTTAGGAGTCTGGTTTAATAAATTATAGCTTACCCACACAAGGGAATCCTATGCAATTATAAAAGGAAGCTCTTCATGTACTAATGAAGATAGGTCCTCAAGATATATGATTAAATTTAAAAAGCAAGATCCCCCAAAAAGTATACTTTGGCTACTGTGTTTAAGAGAAAGAAGGCTTCTATGTAATTCTGTTTTAAAAAATCCTCACCCAAGAATGTTTATTGATTTTACAGAGAGAGGAAGGGAGAGAGTGAGTAAGGGGGGTGGGGGGGAGAGAGACAGACAGACAGACAGACATCGATGTGAGAGAGAAACATCAATCGGATGCCTCCTGTACATGCCCCAACTGGAGGTTGAACCCACAACCTTTTGGTGTATGGTACGATGCTCCAACCAACTGAGCCACCCAGCCAAGGCAATTATATGTAATTTTTTATCTATGAATAGAGACTCCCTGAAAGGAAACATAAACTAGTAACATCACTGTGTCAGAGACTGGATAACTATTTTTAAGAAGATACTACATCAGGACATCACCACTGGGGAAAACAGTAAAGAGTACATGAGATTATTTATTTATTTTTTGATGTTTCACTACCTGAAATTTTATTTTATTTTTTAAAATATTTTATTATGCTATTATAGCTGTCCCAATTTTTCACCCTTTGCCCCCCTCCGCCTGGTAACCCCCTTCTCGAGCAATCCCCAGCCCCTTAGTTCACGTCCATGGCTTATGCATATAAGTTCTTTGGCTTCTCCATTTCCTATACTATTCTTAACCTCCCCCAGTCTATTTTGTAACTACCAATTACACTTCTCAATCCCTGTACCTTTCCCCCCATTCTCCAGCCCCTCCCCCAGCTGATAACCCTCCTAATGATCTCCACATCTATGATTCTGTTCCTGTTCTGGTTGATTGCTTAGGGCTTTTTTGTTGTTGTTTTGTTTTTTTAAGATTCAATTGTTGATGGTTGTGAATTTGTTGCCATTTTAATGTTCACAGTTTTGATCTTCTTCTTTTTCTAAATAAGTCCCTTTAGCATTTTGTGTAATAATGGCTTGATGATGATGAACTCCTTGAGCTTTACCTCGTCTGGGAAGCACTTTATCTGCCCTTCCATTCTAAATGATAGCTTTGCTGGATACAGTAATCTAGGGTCCTTGCTTTTCATCATGTCTAATACTTCTTGCCAGTACCTTGTTGCCTGCAAAGTTTCTTTTGAGAAATCAGCTGATAGTCTTATGGGAATTCCTATGTAGGTAACTCTCTTCTTTTCTCTTGCTGCTTTTAAGATTCTCTCTTGCCCTGGCTGGTGTAGTTCAGTGGATTGAGGGCTGGCCTGCAAACCTAAAGGTTGCTGGTTTGATTCCTGGTCAGGTCACATGCCTGGGGTGCAGGACAGGTTCCCCACTGAAGGTGTGCAAGAGGCAACCTTCTGATGTTTCTCTCCCCCTCTTTTTCTCTCCAAAAAATAAATAACAAAAATTTTAAAAATGACTCTGTCTCTATCTTTAAACTTTGGCATTTTAATTATGATGTGCCTTGGTATGGTCCTCTTTGGGTCCAACTTGTTTGGGACTCTATGCTTCCTGGATTTGTATGTCTATTTCCCTCACCAAGTTAAGGAAGTTTTATTCTTTTTTCTTTTTTTAAGATTTTATTTATTTATTTTTAGACAGAGAAGGGAGAGAGAAAGAGGGAAACATCAATGTGTGGTTGCCCCTCATGCGACCCCTACCAGGGACCTGGCCCGCAACCCAGGCATGTGCCCTGACCAGGAATTGAACCAGTGACCTTTTGCCTTGCTATCCAGCACTCAATCCACTGAGTCACACCAGCCAGGGCTTTTTATTATTTTTTCAAATAAGTTTTCAATTTCTTGCTTTTCCTTTTCTCCTTCTGGCACATCCCCAGGATTGTGATGTTGGTACATTTGAAGATGCCCCAGAGACTTCTTATACTATCCTCAGTTTTTTGAATTCTCTTTTCTTCTTCTTGTTCCGGTTGAATGCTTATTTCTTCCTTATGTTCCAAACTGTTGATGTGAATGCTTCCTTCCCTTCACTGTTGGTTCCCTGTAGACTTTTCTTTATTTCACTTAACGTAACCATCATTTCTTCCTTGTTGCTGTATTCAATGAGTTCTTTGAGCATCCTGACCACCAGGTTTTGAACTCTGCATCTGATGGGTTGGTTATTTCCATTTCGTTTAGTTCTTTTTTCTCAGGTTTTGTTCTGTTCTTTCTTTTGGGCCATGTTTCTTTGTCTCAATTTGGCAGCCTCTTTGTGTTTGTTTCTGTGTATTAGGTAGAGCTGCTTTGACTCCCTGTTTTAGTAGCATGGCCTATTATTATAGAAAAAGCACCTGTTAATTGTGTGGTGTGGAGCCTTAGGTAATTGCCAAGGCAGGGCAACCCACTTCACTGCTTTGTGGCTTTGTGTTGGATGAGGGCTCAAGAGGGGACAGTGCCGCTGCTTAGCCTCTGAAGGTTTGCCTGCCACTCACTCTGTTCCTAGTCACTTCACTCTCTCCCCGTAAGCGACTGGCATCTATCCAGCTGTTGCCCTGGTGCTGAATCTCAAGAGTAGGTGGGTGTGCATATGTTCTAAGACCGTGCAGGCCATTTAAGCAGAGTCTCCTGAAAATCCAGCAGTTTCTCTTGCCTTCCCAACCGCCCACTGGTTTTTATAGCCAGAAGTTATGGGGTTTATCTTCTTGGCACTGGAACCCTAGGCTGTGCTCCCAAAGTATCCCTTCCAATTTTTATCCACCACACATGAATGTGGGACCACCTGTTTTGCTGCTGTGCCACACCGTGTCTCCTTGCCTCTCCACCTGTCTCTGTGTCTCTGCCCCTCCTACCTGTCTGGATGAATGTGGCTTCTTTAAGTCCTTGTGTCAGACTTCCATACAGTTCGATTTTCTGACAGTTCTGGGTGTTATTTGTTTTGAGGTTTAGTTGTAATTCTCTCTGTGGTTGTGCAAGGAGGCAAAGTATGTCTACTTACACTTCCATCTTGATCGGAAGTCCTCAGATTATTTTTTAATAATTTATTCTTTTTTACTGTTATTTCTTTTTTCTTTTAAAGATTTTATTTATTTATTTTTAGACAGAGGAGAAGGGAGGGAGAAAGGGAGGGAGAAAAACATCAACAGGTGGTTGCCTCTGGTGTGCCCCCAGTTGTGGACCTGGCCCCACAACCCAGGCATGTGCCCTAACTGGGTATCGATCCAGTGACCTTTGGTTCACAGGCTATCTCTCAATCCACTGAGCCACACCAGCCAGAGCTACTATTATTTCTTAACAGCTGCACGTGAATCTACAATTATTTTAAAACAAAAAGTTTAAATAAAAATATTTTATTTGAATAATATAAAATGGATCTAGAAGTTAAAAGCATGGTCAAGGTAGTAATGCTATCCTGAGTTCAGAAGACAAATCATTGTTGGGCTTTACCAGAGGAGCCCAATTCCTCTGTGAGAACCCTTCATTCCCCAGATAAACACTATTCCTTTCTGGTCCATGTGTCCCCCACAACTGGAACACAAATTCCCCTCCTTTCTTTGGGTTCCATTCGAGGCCTTCAAATGGCCAAAAAATTCCCCCTTGTTCATCTCCCCACCCCATTTAAACCTCAGCCTTTTGTAAAGTGGTACACAGATGGAACTGTATGGTCTACCAAACATGAACGTGCAGGCTGTCCAGGTCAGCCATGATAAAATGAACCCCTCCTCAGCAACAAGCTCAAATGGACAGCTAAGAGGTTTCATGAACTCCCTACTTTTACCTCCATGAGGGTACTATGAGATGGTGTGAAGATAGAATACCACATGAGAAAGATGATCAGGGGAGACTCCAAAGAGTATGAAGAACTTATGTTGTTTCCACTTCTCCCAGGATGGGATGTGCCCCCATTATTAGGTATGAGTCATCCTGCCTCCTAGCTATACCTAAAATAAAAAAAGAGATGGATAGGCCAGGACACCTTACTTCAGGGTATTGGCCACTAAAATCGTTCCATTAAATCACCCCTTATATGGATTCCATGCTCATCAAACAACTATCTAATTCAAATACACAGGATACCTACAATAAGGACATGTTAGGCAGAATGTCCAGTGGGAACCTGGAGCAAGGAGCAGCAGGAGGAAGACAGAAGGAATTAATAAAGGGAGTATGAAGGTAGCCACCAATTTTCACCTAATTGTACTATCTCTAAGAGAAAACAAACAACTCCACAAATCTGCACTTATCTATTTCCTGAGTAGTCAACTGGTGTAGGAACATTATTCCTAAAACATCAGCTGGACACTAGAGACCTGTCTCAGTTGCCCTGACAAAAAGGAAACTATGTGCTACACTATGTCACAGAGAATGGTGGAAGAACTGGAATCTTCCACGTGCTGATCTGGCCTAAGTGTCCAGGTACAATGTAGAATAATGCTTTGGTGTCAAGAACCTAGCTGGGGCTGGGGGTGAGGTGGGAGGGGCAGGAGATGGGATACCTGAAAAGTGTGCTGCCATCTTCAGGAAACCTAGAGTGGCCCGGAGGCAGCAAGTCTCTTCACTAACAGCAGCTTAGGTACAGCTCTGGGGTTAGAATTTACAGTTATTTGCTTCCCCTCCACGCCTTCTTTGGCTTTATCTTTCCACTCATTTTGTTTGACATGCTCAGGGGCCTTACCAAATTAGACCAACAAGTCCAGTCTTGAAAAGCTAACAACTACTTTCCAAACATACCAATTTCCTTTTCCCTAAAACAAAGGCTTTAAAAGGGAAAGGAAAATGAAGAAAGCTCATTCACATGCCTGCCAATTCTTCTAGCCAATTTGGGGTTCCATAGTTAAGCTTGCCAGTTATATATGCATCTTTTGCCTAAAAAAGAAAAAAAGGATAAAAGGAGAAGGGATGTAAAACACTGAGTACCAAAACTAAATCATAAAGGTGCTAACCAAAAGTTAAAAAAAATTCCAAGAAGATAAAATGATTTAAGCAAACATTTGAACAATAGTGTGCACACATACAAAACTATGTACTGCCTCCAGCAAGGAGATATAAACAGTCCTTCCCTTTCTCCCTCTTCTAAATCACTCTAGGACTGACAATGACAAAGGCTCCTCAGTAGGTGGGGAGTGGAGAGGACTCAAACCTCTATCCCTCCCTCAAAAGGAGAGGAAAATGCACCAGTGTACACCTCCTGCCATGACCTAACTCTAGCTCCTGGTCACACTCAGGATCCTGGCTTTGGCTCCAGAACCGCTGTGGACTGCCCATGGCTATCAAGAGTTTGGGCATCCTTCAACAAGGATTTCCGCCCTGGCTGGAGTGGCTCAGTTGGTGGAGTGTTGTCCCATAGACCGAAAGGTCCCAGGTTTTATTTCCCATCAGGGCAATTACCCAGGTTGTGGGTTTGATTCCTGTTTGGGGCGTGTACCAGAAGGCAGCCAATCATGTTTCTCCTTCTCTCTCTCTCTCAAAAGAAATGGGGGAAAAAAAAGTACTCAGGTGAGGATATACTAAAAAAAATAAAAACCAAAAAAACAACGATTCACTACTACACATCCCTAACCAACAAGCAACCAGCACAGATTTATAGTCTAAAGGCCAGAGCATTCAAGATACAACACACTGAAATGCTCCAGATGAATTCGCCACCCCTCATTACTGTATAGCAAGTTCTCAGTGAGATCAGTTGTAAGCTGCATCATCATTTGTTCCTAATAAAATCCCTCAGTTTACAAATGATTTGTTTAAAGCAAAGAGTCTCCCCCTGTAATAAAATCTACTCCCCACAATGTGTTCACTTAGTGCCCCCTACAGGCCATACCTTGTTCTGAGTACTCAGGATAGAGGAGAAAAAGAAAAGGTGTTTTCCGGTGAGAGAAAACAGGCACTGAACCTGCAGACTAATGAATAATATGACTTCAGTAGTGAGCATAATAAACTAGATTGGATAATGGGCCAGAGTATGAGAAGGGCAGAGAATGATTTCTTTTGGATAAGGTGAGGGAAGGCTTCTGAGCAGGTAACATCTGAGCTGAGAACAAGTCACGTGTGGAAAGAATTACCTAGGGAGAGGAAAGACCCAGTCTAAAAAGCACAGGGTGGGAACCAATTGTTGAGCATAAACCAAAGTACAGGGTAGATGACAGAAGAGTAGGTGCTAGCTGGAGAGCAAGGGGGTCCATGGGGAATTCCTAAATAAGATAAAAGGGGACAACACCTGTCATCATGTCCAAGGCTTTTCCTTTCCTCCCACAGCAGTAAGAGAACCAAGAACCTCTGGCTTCCTGTTGGGACTCCTCCTGCCCACATTCTCAGGCCTGGACCTTTGCTTGGGTTATTTCCCCCTCTCCAGAAATGACTTTCTTGTTTTTTCTTATATTGTTTTCATCCAGCTGAAGTTTCTTCACGAAATCTCCAGTGTTCCTGCTAGGTCAAGGATTCCTGAAAGCCCAAATACTTACTCATTTTTCCTAAGCAAATATTCATTGTCCACCTACTGAAAGGTCAGGTATCATCCTGGTTCTGGGGATACAGAGGTGAACAGACATAGGTCCCACCTTCAAGGGGCTCAGTTTGGTCTCCCAGAGAGAGGAAGTGGTAAATAAACAATCTCTATACAATGGGGTAACTGTAACAATAAAGGTTCATTTGACTTTTCATCAGATAACTGCTTCTAATAGCGACTTAACTCTTCTGTGGGTGTATATGATGTCATCTGTCCCTCTTCCCAGAATGTCTAGGAAGTCTGGTTTCTACCTGTTGCTCAAAAGGTAGTCCTGGTTTGGAAAATGAATTCACCCTACCCATCACGATCAAGCCTCCAGTTCTGAACCTGGCTCTTCAAGTCCACCATGCCTGTGGCTTCAACTTACATCCCCATCTCCTCTACCACACCTCCCTGTACAAACCTTCACCTCCTGTTACCAGAACCCACTGTAACCTCCTGCCTTCTCTCTGGTCACCCTGTGCCACCCGAGCTTAGTCCAAGAAAGGCACTCAATACATGCTGGTAAAACCAAGAAATAAAGATAATGTCTGTCCAACTGTACCAGTTTTCCCAGAAGCTTTGCCCTCCCTGCTCAGAATTCCTAGTCCTCACTATCACTTCATAATCAATAGGGTGCTATGCAACAGGATTTTAAAAATTATTACTAGCATTATTAAATTAGGTCATCATCTCTAAGAATGTTATAAGCATGCTGAAAATAGTAGTCATAACTTTATAAACTATATTGTAAAGAAATAAACCTGTGATTTTAACAATCATGTCAAGATTTACTAAGACAATTAAATGTTGTCCCCTTCAAAGCAATTATTTCAATATGACTATACTACATGTCATATTCTCTTGGCTCAAACAGTCTGGGACCTGTTCTTTCAAAATGTACCAGTGCTAGCACCTTTCTTCAGTATCTGCAGTCTGCTTTTTAGAAGCAACACTAATAAGGATATGTCAGTTCTAGAGGACCAGCCTAGAAATAAATTACAGTCACACCTTGAATCCTTTCCTGATACTGCCTTCACAAAGCAGGTCTGTGGCCCTCACTGACACTGAACATACAAGCCAGGGGTGTGGAGTCCTGGAGTGGGCCACTCATCTGCTCTGGCTCACACGTGTGCAAGAGGGAACTGGGCTAGATGATGTAAGGTTCCTTTTAGCCCTAATATTTAATGGTGGCTTTGGAAAATAAAATCCAACTTCAACAAAAGAAAAATTTGGGAATTACCATGTGGGACAAGTATCAAGTATCTACTTTTTCGTTGTTAATTACAAAAGAGTTAATGCTAGCAATGCAGTGATGGAAGAAAAAAGCAATGAAGGAAATGCTTCCAAGGTCAGAAGGCACTTTCAGTGTGGTAATGGGCTCCAGGAAGGACATATGTAGGGTGTAACTGGCTAGGGCTTTGTCCATGTGACCAAGAACTTGAGAAGACTTAAGAGGAAAGGAAGGCGAAGGCACAACGGCATCAAAGACAAGGCACTGGACTGGATTAAGAGAGAAAGTTTTAGAAGGGAAATATCCATACATTGCGGGTTCATGCAGCAAAATCTACAATTTGAGAGTAATGGAAACTCAAAGAAAGTAAGTAGGATAGCTTCTTATTTGTCTTTTATTTAGGGAGGGACTGGTAATATAGAAACTACTACAAGAATTAGGCTTCGTTGAGTACTCAGGTTTTCATATTCTGCCTTTTCAACTGAATATGAAGGCTAATGTAACATACAACTTCCACTTTAATAAGTGAATTTTTTCCTTCATGGTGTTATTCTTTGTTAGTATTTTTACTGAAGTAATTTAACACACAGCAAGAGAGATTTTCTAAAAATTTTTAGCTTATAATAAGAATTGATATTATCAAGATATCACTGACTGGTCCCTTCCTGCTGTTCAATTAGCAAATATTTATTTAGCACATACAATGTGCCAAGCGCTGGGGACACTGAAAGGAAACAAGAAAACACCCAGACACTGACTTAGTCATCATGTCCTTACGAAGCTAATGGTACAGTTGGGGAAAGAGGTATTCATTAGATAAAAACACACATAAATGTCCACTAAGGCTGTAATCAGTGCTGTAAGGGGCACAAGTTCCCGAGAACGCATGTGGTGGGGGTATCTGCCAGGGAGGGCAGAAGGGTGTTCTAGAGAAGGGTACAATTAAACTGAGACTAAAGGAAGAAAGAGCTAACGGGGGGCGGAGCGCAGGGTGCAGAAGCAGTCTGAGCAGAGGGAACCCCATGGGCAAAGGCTGAGCTGGGAGAAACCTGGCTATTGAGGAACTGAAATAAGATCAGTGTGGCCAGGTCAGAGAGACCAAGGAAGCGAAGTTAAGAGATGAGACTGGGATAGCAGATGGGGTCAGCCCACCCATGGCCCTGCAGGCCCCATGAAGAATGCCCCCTCCCCCATGGGTTTAAGTAGGAAGAACATCAGATTTCTATTTCAAAAAGGTCACTGGCTATAGAGAACAGAGCATGCGTGAAAGCAACTCAGATGAAGCAGTCCATGAATACACATACTGCTGGTTCTGCTGACTTAACTGGTATCAGTCAAAGTCAATGCAGGAAACAGACCACACTCATTATGCTAACAGAGAGATTTCAATATGAAGAATTCTTAATTAAGTATAAAGTTACTAACTAGTCTCTGAAAAGTCAGAGAGAGAGAACACACTAGTGTATTACAGAGGCAGCAGCTGCTCTAGGGCTGGGGAACAATGGGAACAGAGAGGCCATGGGCCTCTGAGCAGGGGCTTGGTCAGGTACCAATGCCTAAGGGGTGCAATGAAGCTGGTCTTGCAAATATTGGAAAATAGATTCAGCTGCTGTGGCAAAGAAGTACTGCTCAAGTGACTCCCATGGGCAGAGGAAGCAAACAGGAAGAAGCAAGTTCCTTCTTCCTTCCCTGGCCCTGTGGTCACCCACTCACACCCCCTGTTGGCACTGCCTCACAAAGAGCCAAGTGGCAACCAAAAATGTGGTTGGTAGAATCCCAGCTTTAACACCACAGAACAGTATAGAATGGTGGGCTTGGAGCTAAGAAACAGACATTTAATAACCGATAAATATCTCACATTCAAACACACAAATGTGCCTAACAAAACTTTCACCAGTCACTGTTCTTTTCCAACATGGCCGAATGAACCACTCCCTAATCAAATGTATCAAATCTAGGGCAACAGTGATTGTAAGACACACTAATATTTTAGGTGCCATTAAGAAAAACTACAGCCAATTAAAGTGACTCAATGCCAGGTCTCCATGAATTGTAAGATGCATTCTTTTTCAAAGATGTTAAACAGTGAAGAAAAAATACATATATCTTAGAATTGATAAAACTACAAAAAAATACAATAAAAATAAATTAAATATACAGAAAAAAGCTAAATATTCTTTAGTAACGGGTCAAATTTAATCAAAACAAGTAATTTCTGTAGAAATTACTGAGGAAACATCCAGAAAAAAGGAAAATACTGAAAACCAGGAGTTCCAAGGGAGACCTGCTTTATTCAGGTTTTTCTTTTAAAAACTTTTTATTTTGAGATAACTGTAGATTCACATGCAGTTATAAGAAGTAACACAGGTCCTATATACTTGTCACTCAATAGTACAATATCACAACCAGGAAATTCACATGATACAGATTACTCAGGTTTCATCTGTTAAATATACAGATTTGTGTGCATGTGTGTATACGTGTTTAGTTCTATGTGACTAACGTGTGAATGTATATAAGATACAGAACGGTTCCATTACAAGGATCCCTTATGCTACCCTTTTATAGCCAAAGCCATCTCTCTCCTTCACCAATACAATACCTATCGATGTTATCTCATAAGGAAAAGAGCTTATATATTACTCAATCATTATTTACATGTGAACGACAGTCCTTTTCTCCATAGTTAAAGAGTGATTAAAGAAGGTATCTCAGCTGGCTTTGGGTTAGCTATTCCTTTACAGTAGTACACTGCAAAATGGGCGAAGACCTCTCCAAATAAGAAAATCTTACTTTTCAAATAAGAGAGGGCATCTTTCCTAATCCCATCATTGTACTGCTCAGTCTCTTACCATCTCCTCCTGAATCACTGCAACACTGAATGTTAGCTGCTATTATCATCGGTGTGACCGTTATTAGCCTGGTTATGTCTCCTATGATCCAGTTTTGCCATCCTCTGATACAGAGTAGCCAAAGCGAGCTTCATAAATATAAAGTAAAAACAAGTCATTTGTTTGCTTAAAATCCCTCCATAGCTTTCCTGACCAAATCTCATCTCCTTAGCCTGCCATCCGAGGCCCAGCACGCCCTTGCTGTCCAGCATCTCCAGGTCCAGGTCAGGAAGACAACAGTCACCTCTTTCCCCTAGGCCGCTGCTCATACCTTCCAGACTCAGGGAGCTGCCTCCTCCACGAAAACTTCCCTGATGGCCCTTCATTGTGCAGGCACTTTTTTTTTTTAATTGTGAAAAATACACATGGCATGAAAGTCACCATTTTTAACCGTCTTTAAGTGTATAATTCAGTGGCATTAAGTACATTATTCAATTTTAATACATTTATTATTCTAGATGCAGCAGGCATTGAAGTACAGTTTTTCATAAGAGAGGCATAAGGATATCAGATGTTACAAATTAACGAAGACAGGATGTAAAGTCTCATTTACTAGGAAGGGTTAAGCTATTGTTGAGACCCAAACTGTCCAGTATAGTGGCCGCTAGTCACCTGTGGCAATTTAAATTAAGTAAAATTTAAAAATTAGTTCCTCAGTTATACCAATTCTATTTCAAATGTCCTATAGCCATATGTGGCTACTGGGTACCACATTGGACAGCACAGATACAGACTATTTCTGTCATCAGAGAAAGTTCTACTAGACAACACTGTTTAAGACTATTTAAAAAAGAAGAAATACCCAACTGGTGAAAGGCAAAGCATAAAGGCGGGAGCAAAGCCGCAGCTACAAGGGAAGCTGATGCATGCTGGAAGCATGTAGAAACCCAGCCCAGAGAGACCACAACCTTGGCCTGGGTCCATACCCAAAGGCCATAAAAACTCCAAGCTAATCTGCTCCCAAAGGTATACTTTAAAAAAAATAACAAGTGCTGGCAACAAGGATACTAGTAAGAGTGCTGACTGCAGTTTGTCCAGAGGCTGAGCCTGGAATGGTTAAGGGGTAGGGCATCACGAGGCCAATAGGGCCACTCCAACAGAGGCAGCATTCACAGTCTTAAACACAGACTGCAGTTAGGGGGACAGGATGTTCCAGGCAGGGTCTCAGGTCACAGAGCTAGTAGGTGGTAGTGCCAAGATTCAAGGTTGGTTTCCCAATGATCTTGAACCACTCTACTAAAACTCAAAACTGCAAAAGCATGATGCTTTGCAGCACTGGTGGCTGCAGCCTTCAGCAAAGCTAGGAAAGTTATATGAGATAAGCCTAAGATAACTTTAAGATAAGCAAGAGCCAATACAAAGGGCTTTGCCTTGCAGGCTAAATTTGGACTTTAACTTGGTGAGGAAACACTAAAGAATTCTACTAATCAAAGTAATTAACCAAATTTGCTATCTAGAAAGCTAACCTTTGAAGTGAAAGCTATCTGGCAGGAGAGACAGACAAAAGGATAGATGAGTTAGGCTTTAGCACACAGCAAGGGAAAGGGCTTTGGAATCAGACCCCTCCTAGTTCCACCCACAAGATAACCTTGGGCAGAGGGTTGCCCTCCCAGAGCCTCAGTTTCCTTACAAGTAAGATGGGGATCTCTTCCTATACATTTCTGTTAAAGGTGAGGGGCTGGCCTCCTCTGAGGACAGTTGCCAGGGTTCTGACGACACCCTTCTGCTCTCTGAGATGGAGAGCTGTAAGGACAAGTTAGCTCAGAGCTGCCAGGGCTCCTCTGGCTGCTCTGCAGGGAGAGCCTGTCAGACTAAGCAAAGCACAAGCAAGCTCAAAGCAAGCACAGCCTACCAATATAGAGAAGGGTGGAGTCCCAGGCTTCCTAGTAACACAGGCCAGTAAATTCCTCTTTTGGTTTAAAGGTTTGAGCTAGGTTTAGGTTGCTTGCAACTCAGGGACCTAAAATAAATCTGAAGTAAGGACTACTTATGACATATGTAAAGCTCCAAGCACGGTGTTTTCCAACTATCAAATACTCCATACAGGTGGTGTTCATAGTACTATTAGAATAGTTCAGGCAAGAGCCCTAGCTGATGTGGCTCAGTGGATTGAGTACCCGTCTGTGACTCAAAGGGTCTCCAGTTTGATTCCCAGTCACATGCCTGGGTTGCAGGCCAGGTGCCCAGTAAGAGGCGCACAAGAGGCAACCACACACTGATGTTTCTCTCCCTCACTCCCCCCTCCCTAAAAATATAAAAATAATAATAAAAATGTGCGAAATAACATTTAAAAAATAGCTTGGGCAAGAGAAAAGAACTTGAAGATATGAGTAATGAGAATAAAAGGAAAGATGAGATCTCAGAAATATATTCAGGAAACAGCATTAAAAGGGCTTACTAACTGACTAAATGTAGGAGGTTAGAGAAAAAAGTGTGACACAGTCATTTTCTTTCTTTCTTTTAATTTTATTGATTTATTTGAGGTAGGGAGAGAGAAATGAACATCGATTTTTTGTTCCACTTATTCATTGGTTGCTTCTTGTGTGTGCCCTGACCTACAACCTTGGCACACTGAGATGATGCTCTAACCGACTGAGCTATCCGGACAGGGCAACACAGTCACTTTCAACAGGAATGATTTGGCCCCACCTCCCAGGGGATACCTGATCATGTGTGAAGAAGACATCAGATTACCATGATTGAGGGGCCAGGGTCCTACAGGCATACAGTGGGTAGAGGACACAAATGCTGCTAAACACCCTACAACACACAGGACAGGCCCCCAAAACAAAGAATTACCCAGCCCCAAATGTCAGTTCTGAAACTGAGCAACTCTGGTCTAGGCTAATTTCCAGGTGCCTGGACTAGACCAGGTGACTGGTAAAGAATGTGCTATTAATTAAGAGAGAGTACACGGAAGGAAGAATATAGATCTGGGGCTGGGAGAAGGAGGCTAAGGAGATAATGAGTTAAGTTTTGGACGTGATAAAACATGTGTGCCCAAGTAAGGGCCTGAAAACTTATCAGAGAACAGTGGAGCTGGTAACAGGACTCAGGAGCCTGAAGAGTGCAGCGATGGAAGCCCAAGACCTGGGAACTTTACCCAGGTAGCCTGAAGAAAGCCAAGTGACAGGTCTAGAATATAAATCTCAGCAAACCACAACATAAAGAACAATTATATCTTCTTTATAACGTAACTGAGTTCTAGGAAAGATGGGTATCAAATGTTTGTTAGCGACAGTCTGTTAATAGTTTCTAATCCTCACCTTTCACACTGTCTCCACTGCCAGGTAAGAGGAATACTTAGAAAGTGTTAGCTGTAGACCAGTGATTTTCAACCTTTTTCATGTCATGGCACACATAAACTAATTACTAAAATTCTGTGGCACACCAAAAATGTATTGTATTTATTGCTGATCTGACAAAAAAAGGTTAATTTTGATTCATTTGCACTGGACGGCTATTGTGTTGGCTGTTATCGTGTTTTAATTTGATAATCTAAGGGAAAAGAGGTCAGTGCCCCTGACTAAATAGTCAGTTACTGCATGTTTTAAAAATTCTTGTGGCACACTAGTTGCTCTAAATTCATCTACCCATTTTAACTGCTGAAAGCAATGCATAAAAAACATTAGAGAAAATAATTTTGACCAAAGTAGTAATAGTTCTCCATGAATCTGAAAATGGAAATCGATACACAAACTCCCCTACCAATTTTAAGGGAAGACTCTCCAAAGTCACATACCTTCAAAGGTATTTTATAACGCTCAAACTCTGTATATTGAACAAACATTAACAGACCTGCTGGGGAGGAGGCTGCTGCTGGATGTTATGGAGAACAGTCATCGAAGCCTATGTTCCCACCTGTGTTACAGAGGACAGAGCATTTTCACGTCCATTGTCTCATCTCACTTGACTATTGGGTTTCTGTAGCAAAATTGTGACAACCGATACTGCCATCTCTGTTTATAGCTGAGGAAACCATTCTGAAGATCGAATGTGATCTGCTAACGCTCACACATCTAGTTAACAGCAGGAGAGATGAAATGCCCGGAGTATCAGAAGGATCTGACCTGCCCCTGATCATTGTACGAAAGTTAGGGGCTGGTCCAAGAATGACAGCCACGGTAACAGTCCTCTAACCCTTAAACAATGAAGCTGAAACTATTATCCGCATCTTGTAAGTGAGAAAACTGAAGTTCAAAGATTTTAAGTAAATTACAGTTTTTACACACAGTAAGAGGTGGAGCTGAGGCTTGAATCTAGGGTTGCCTGATGCTAAAGCCCAAGTTCTTAACTTACTCTATTGACTTTTCCATGTTGTTTTGATTAGATAAAGGCTCGGGCTTTTTCAATTGCTAGCTAGCTAGATGACTCCACCCAGAAAGGCTGGAAAAAAGGAAAGCTAGTTTTATTCATTGTGTTCTTACTCTCTATTAATTACAGTCATACCTCGGTATGCGTCGCATTTGGATGAGGAAAAAATGTTTCAGCACTTGTCGCTTGTTCAGTACTCAGTTTTGGCACTCCTCACGAGTTCCAGAACAAATCAACGTGATTTGAAGAGAAAGGGGAAGGTGAAAGCAATCATGAAAAGTTTCTGTACTGGAGAACTCAGTGGGAAAGGAAATGTTCTAAAGGAAGGCTGCCCCAGGAACGAGCTGCTGTCAACTTTGATGAGAATAAATTTGACTCTACGTCAACTACTCACATTTTGAAGTCTTATCAACAGGGGACGAGGGACAGTAAAATTAAATGGCTGACATGCTGAAAGAGAAACTAGTGTGGGATACGCTTTCCATCTGGCTCAATTACTTAGATGCCAAGAAAAAATAAAATGAACAGGAGATGGGCATATTGTTACTTCACTAAAAATGTGAATATACTTTCATATGCAGCTGAAACCCAATGTCAAGTCTGCAAGTTCTTAATGCCAAAGTCATGGGACAAACAAGGGCCTGCCTTTCCCTTCTCCTCTTCTCAAGCCTCTCTCATCTACAAAGAATTCAAAACACATGTAAAAATAAGTATTCAGAGCTTGAATTACTTTTTGGATGGAGGCTTGACACTTCTGTCATTTTTCTACTCTCAAAAACAATAAAGCTTCTGGGGTAATTTTTTAAAAAGTTTTTATTATTAAATATTTAGTACATTACCAAAAAAAAAAAAAGTGCCCACTACTCAGTTAAAGAATGGGACGTTCCCAGTACCAAGAGCCCCTCATACTCCTCTATGAGCCCATCTTTTCCTACCCAGCAAGGTTACTAGCCCTCAAATGAACGTTTATCGCTCCCTTGCTCTGTAACACATAATGCTTTGCAACCTAAACAATTTATCTTTCATTTTATACATTTTGACCTTTATAAATGGAATCATACCATAGTTGACCATTTAACAACACAGGGGCTAAGGGTCCCAAACCCATGCACTGTCAAAAAATCTGTTTAACTTTTGACTTCCCCAAAACTTAACTACTATAGCCTACTGCTGACTGAAAGCCTTACTGGAAACATAGATAGCCAATTAACACATTTTCATATATGTATTAGATACTGCCTCCTTACAATAAAATAAGCTAGAGAAAATAAAATATTAAGAAAATCACAGGTAATAAAAATACATTTACAGATTTATTGAAAAAAAATGTGCATGTAAGTGGATCTGCACAATTCAAACTGTGTTAAGGGTCAATTGTATTTTACTTTTCTATGATTTGCTTTTCTCACTCATCACTGTTCTTGAAGTTCATTTATGTTGTGTTACATTTCATTCATGTAAATGCTGTAGAGTTCCACTGTTAATATACCACAATGTATGTATCCATTCTCCTGATGGATATTTAGGTTTCCAATCTGTACTGCTATATTGCAATGTGACTGTAAACATCCTAGTACAGGTCTCCATATAAGCATATACACACAGTTCTTCAGTGGGGTGGGTTTGTGCCTATAACTCAACCTGCTGGGTTACAGGGTGTCCAAGTTTTCCAAATTTACTGGACATCGCCAAACTGTTCCTGAAGTGGTTACTACAATTTACCTCCCACCAGAAGAGTACAAAAATTTTAGTTGAGCCGTGACCAATATGGCTCAGTCGGCTGGGCATTGCTCAGCAAAGCAAAAGGTGGCCAGTTCAATTCCCAATCAAGGCACATGCTTGAGTTGTGGGTTCAATCCCCGGTAGGGGCATATATGAGAGGTAACCGATGGATGTTTCTCTCTCACATCGATGTTTCTCTCCCTCCTTTCACTTCTCTAAAAATAAATAAATAAAATCTTAAAAAATATTCTCACTGAATATAAAAATTCCCATATCCTCAAACAATCCTTGGTATTTTCAAAACTTTTAATGTTTGCTAATTTGATGAGTACAAAATGGCATATCATTGTAGTTTAGTGTGCATTTCCTTGATTACTAATTAAATTGAACATTTTTTCACTGTATTTATTGGCAATTTGGATTTTCTCTACTGTGAAATTCTTATTTCATTTCTTTATTTTTTCAACTAGGTCTTTTTCTTACTGAGTTGTAGTTCTTTATGTATTCTAGGTACAAATTCTTTGTTGATCATATATGCTAAAAATATTTTTCCTAGTTTCTTTTTCACTTTCATTATAGTGTCATTTGATGAATATAAATTCTTAATTATAAGGGACATGAATGTATCAACTTCCATTCATGAATTTTGCTTTTTGTATCATGTTTAAAACATCCCTCTCCCAGGGCCATAAATATTCTCCTATATTTGTTTCTAGAAGTATTAAATCATTTTCTATTTATCTGAATCTATTTCTGAAACTATTTTTGTAAATGGTGTCTGACTGATCCTTATAAAGAGGGAAGATCATGTGAAGGCAGAGGCAGAAACTGGAGCGATATGGCTACAAGCCAAGGGCCACCTAGGAAGAGACTAGGAGAGACCGTACCCTATTGTCTTTTCAAGGGAGCCTGGCCGTGCAACACCTTGATTTTGGATTTCTAACCCCCAGAACTGTAAGAATATACATTTCTGATGTTTTAAGTAACCCAGTCTGTGGTATTTTGTTATGGCAGCCCCAGGGGACCAATACAATCAGATGGAGCACCCCAGCACCATTTGTGGAAAAGTCTATCCTTTTCCCTACTAATCTGCAGTGTCATTTGTCATTTCTCTCCACTGACTGATTGGTAAGGCCAGTTCTATCACAGAATCCACATACACATGGTCATCTGAGTCTAGGACTTGCACTCTGATCCACTGATCCATCCCTATCCCTGCATCTGTACCACATTGCCTTCATCTGTGGAATATACCTGAAATTGACATCATCGTCAAGATCACTGTATGCTGGGCAAATCCCCCTTTGCTATATGCTTGTACACTGTTGTTATTTCTTTTTCTTTTAATAGTAAAATTAAATATTACTGTTTAGTAAGATAAAAATGCATCAGTATGTTCAAAATAACAACTGCCACGAGTCTTTCAGTACCAATAATTTCACTGGGTAAGTGAAAATAAAGATTAGAAAGCAACTACATTTTTCCTTTGCCCATTTCAGCGAACTGTTGGTATCCCACAAAAACTTAGTAATTGGCCACTTATTAAAAATAGAAAAAGCAGGAGCAGTAGTAGCCGAGAGAACAGTAGCAGGTGACATAAGTACAGTGCAGCTTCTTGATAGCCACAGGCAGCTCTGGCTCAGTTACAGTACATGTTACCATGCAGAGCCATATCATGCTTAGAAAGACTGGTGCAAGCACTAAACCCAAGTTCCATCAGTGGCTCTGCAAACCATAAAACTTACTCAAGTGAGTCACTTGGTAGCATTTTCTGAATACAAGTGGGGCAGAGGAAGCATAAGGACAGGTCAACAGCCTGGGCTCCGCTAGTCTCTGGGAAGCAAGTGGCAGTAGAAGAATCTGGAAGGACTGTCCTTGGACACTGGCCACAGCATCCCGACAAGGAGGAAAAGAATTGAACCTGCCTGCCCATTTCATCCTAATGATCTGTGAATAAATACTAGACTCTTACATCTTACAGAACTGACAGAAATAGCAGGTATATAAAATGGTCCTCCCCCCATACCTCTTCTTATAATTAAATAAAGAACCCACAGAATCTAAACCCAGTACAGCTAGCTTATAAAATACATAAGACAGCCCTGGCAAGATAGTTCAGTTGGTTAGAGCATCATCCTAATGCACCAGGGTTGGGGGTTTGATCCCTGGTCAGGGCACATATTAAGAATCAATCAATAAAATGCATGAATGAGTGGAATGAGTCAATGTCTATCTGTCTGTCTGTCTCTCCCCCTCTAAAATCAAGAAGTTAATATTCATATCCCCTGAAAATTTAAAAGAGATGTGGTAACATAAAGACACAGAGTTAAGTATTTTGCTCAAAACTTTGCAGCATAAAATGTTTCTTCTTTTACCTTTTCTACTTCTTTGCTTTCTTATTGATTCTTTTCATTAATGAGGGGCTAGTAGGGGTGAGAAGCAGGGGGCTGAAGAAGGCAATGTGCTATTTGGGTGGAAAGAGGGAAAGGAAAACTGAGGAGGGAAAGAAAAAGTGAGAGAGGTACACAATAAAAGGCAGTGAGAGTCCAGATAGAGGTCCAAGTCAAGGACAGCCACCAGCCTCTCACCTTGCCAACAAACAGCCCTTCTGAATTCCAGATCACTGCACCCTGCAGAAAGACAGGGCCAGAGTTTTCAGCGGCTCCTGAAGGTACTACTTACTCTCAGCTGCACCTACCTTGTGGCAGAACATTAAAACAAAACATAAAGTTGCAGAAGGCCTCACCATATGAGAATGTTCTCATGACTGAATCCAAGGTGAAATGAAATGAAATGAGAGAGGAGAGGAAAAAGAGAAAAAAGAAAAGAAAGTGGGTCACAAATTGTCATCTTAAATATAGAACTTATAACTGTAAAGATTTTCCGTAAGTGGCCTCTATCAAAGTAATCATTAAGGAGTTTATTGGGCTACCTTCCCAATTCTGTTTACTTCGCTGCACACTTGTATATCTTTATGACATACCTGGAAGAGATTAAAGTGGAAAGCAAAGAGTACTCTCATGAAGCTGACTTCTGTTATGGAAAGGCAAATGGTGGGACATGGACTGATGGAAAGAAGAAACAAGCCTGATGGGAATCCTTTAAGGGGGCAAGCTAGATCCTGGGCAGTAGGGGAAACCTGGCATGTTGTGACATGTGAGGTCTTTGTGATGCACTAGTATCCTGACACCTGGCTGGGAAGCACCAGTACCTTGAGACCAAAAAATGATCTGTTTTGAGCTATTGGTTAAGTATATTAAACAACACTGTGAACACCAATAATTAGTTCCTTCTACTGCACTCAGTAAGACTGGTTGGTAATCAGTAGGCAACATTTTTTGAAACTTAGTAAGTTAATGCCAACCCGCAATGCTGAACTGAAGCTCATTCAACACAGACCTTGGCCTCATCACAGTCTAAGGCAACAGACCTGATGTTTTCCTCACTGAATTAAAAAGTGTGTTAAATCAAAATGTTAGTGAAAACCTGGGCAAGAGCTAGCAAGAAGAGAAAGTACAAGTGGGTAGGAAAGATGGAAACAATGGTGGCAGGCTGTAACTTTTGAGAAACACAATAGTACAGACTTTCAGACCAATCATCGATAATCGGAAAAGTAGAGTTGTCTCCGATCTGCAACGACCCCCTCTACTCAGTACCTTCCTGTTCCTGTCCCAGCAGGCACTCTACACACAGGCCCCTCCAACAGACCTACGAGAACTAGAGATCCGCTGGGCCAGTGACAGGGAGGAAACATTGTGGTCTGCACAAAGCTATGAGGATGATTACCCAGCACTGTGGGCTATGTATCTCCAAAGTGGGAAACAAGTTAATCACTATCTTTAGACAATACATAAATCAGGTTAATCAATGGATCGTCTTCCTCTTGAAAGAGCTTCCCTTTTGCTCCAGTTTTCAAGCATCTCCCCATATCCTACATGAGTTTATATATATACACATACTCATAGCTAGCTCGTAATGGTTTATTTACATTCCTTCACAGTAGAAGAAAATCACAATCTATTTGCAATTATAATTCTCTAAAAATAAGTCATTTGATTCTTTCAAATGTGAAAGGTAAAAAGTGGAAACATTCTTGTGTTAAAACTTGTAATAGGAAGGTGGTCATTTGTAAAATAGATCTGCCAGAAGCAAACAAAATAAAAGCCATTCAGAGGTTTAAAATCCTATGTTGGTTTTTAAAGCAGCGTTTAAAGCCAGGTATACAAGAATATATACATCAAATTAAATGTCTTTAAGATAGAATAAATAGGAATTCTCTGACTTTCAAAGTCCATCAGGCAAAATTTTCAAAACTCTCCATACAAGACTGTCTTGGCTTATACTACTTGAGACAAAGTAACTTGACAATTCCTAGTGATTAGCATTGCATATATGATCCTTTCAAACTTGGGCAAAACTCATCTAACTATTCTAAAATTGTATTACTTGAACACGGGCACATTTCCAGATTAAAAAAACAATGTTATAAGACAAACACTTGAGTAGAGATAAATCTGGAATTATTCAATATTTCATATTCCATATTGCTCAAGTTCCAGATGCATTTAGCAAAGAATTTCAGACAAGTGTTCTCCATTCTCTCTCTATTTTTCCACATCACTCTACGAGGCTGGCAAATCCACTAAAAAGAAAAACTTCATGACAGTAAGGTAATTGTTTTTTTTTAAAGTTTCTAAAGCATAAGTATGCAAAATGTATGCAAGGCAATTTTAAGATTTATAAAAGCAAAAAACAGTAAGTTAAATGTCCATTGGTAAAAGCTGACATTTACTGAGTGTTTGCTACATGTCACATGCAAGTGTAATAGATCCTCTACAAGTCTCAAAACATTTCCATTAGACAGGGCCTAGTAACATCTCCAATCCACAGATAAGGAAACTGAGACACAATGAGGTTGAATAAAATTTCATATTGCTGGTAGAGTCGGAATACAAATTTATAGCTCAAGCTCCCACCACCACATTCCACTGTCTCTCATTGAGAGGGAGCTTAAAGAAACAAAGGCACCTCCAAAAACCTCAACACCATGCAGTAACTACAGGGAAGCAAGCACTGTGCGTTTGAGTGCTGACCACTGTAATTCCTAGGAATGCAGGGTGCCCAGCACATTATAAATACTCAATATAATCTTTTATATATATGTATACATACATATATATTGATATATACATAAATAAAATGCTGAAAGAATATGTCTTAGTTGTTACCAGTCACATCTCCAGGAAGCAGAATTGGAAGTAGGTGAGTTAAAATGAGAAATGGGGGACTTTTTAAATTTTATGTACTTCTCATGATTTAAATGTTAGGCAAGAATATCACTTACTTCTCATGATTAAATGTTAGGCAAGAATATCACTTTTAAATTTTGAAACAATCTCAAACTTACAGAAAAATTGCAGGTATGGTATAAAGAACTTTCCCAGAATCGTTGAGAGTAAGTTGTCAACCTAATGCTTCATCACCCCAAATACTAAAATCCTTAAAAAAAAAAAAAAAAACCAAAAAACTCTTATGCAACTATACTACAACAACCTAATCAAAACATTAACACAGATACAATACAATACCACTTTATCCTCAGGCTCCATTCAAGTCTCACCACTTGCCCCAGCAATGGTCTTGACAGCAAAAGCCCCCAGGTCAGAATCACCTGTGATATTTAGTTGACCTGCCTCTTCAGTCTCCTTCAGTTTGAAAAAGTTCCAGTCTTGCTTTGACTTGCATGACCCTGAAACTTCTGAAGTAGACTGCAGGCCATTTAATTTGTAGACTGTCCCTTAAATTGGACTTGTCTGTTGTTTCCTCAAGATTAGATTCAGGTCATGCACCTGGGCCTGAATATCACCCAAGCAATGTTGTGTTCTCACTGTATCCTATCAAGTGACATAATTTCAATTTGTCCCTCTGCTGGTGATCACTTAGATCACTTGGTTAAGGTGGTGTTTGCCAGGCTTCCCAACTGTAAAATTACTCTTTTCCTCCCTTTGTATTCAACAGGTATTTTTCAGGGAGGTATTTTTAAATTTAAATAACTCATTCTTCAAACTGAATTTATTCATGAATCCACACTATGTTTTATTGCAAAGTAGGTGAGGTTGTGTGGGGTCCCTCAGTTTTCTCTTTTTATTTATTTTTAGAAGTATTTTATTTACTTATTAGAGAAAGGGAGGGAGAAAGAGAGGGAGATAAACATCAATGTGTGGTTGTTTCCTGCATGCCCCCAACCAGGGACCTGGCCTGTAACCCAGGCACGTGCCCTGACTGGGAATTGAACCAGCAACCCTTTGGTTCGCAGGCCAGTGCTCAATCCACTGAGCCACACCAGCCAGGGGTCAGTTTTCTCTTTTACTTAACAGGTTTTAATCCATGACTATCACTTCTTAAATTGTGATGATTAAATTATCCCAGATTTGGCCAGTGGGAGCCCATTCAAACTGGCTTCTGTGTCCTTTTGACATGTATTCATGATTCTTTGAATACTTCTTTGCTTTCAAGCACATGACATTCCAGGTTTATCTTAAACTTTTCTGCTCTAAACCTGTAATGAGCCATTTCTCCAAGAGGCTGGGGTTCCCTTTTAGTTAAAAACTGGTATTCTGAAGTTAAGATCTAGGTACATGCTGTACTCATTGCGACTGGGGTACTCAGGCACTCACCCTCTTTATGAACAGCACTAAGAAATGCATGGATGTGTGCATATAAACACACATGCATGCATTTTACACCTATATTATTTCTCTGTCAATACTTATTAAAAATTCATGAGTCCACACCAATACTTCTGATTCCAACCTACCGTCAAAGGATTCATTCTAGTTTTCTCTCTTTCAATATTTGTAACTCCCTTCTCCAACAGTGATTGCTGCTACCTCCCACTATCCTTAACACACTTATTTGGATCAATCCTATATTTAATTAGTCTCTCAACACTGCCGACATCCCAGACCCACGTGGATGCCCTTCACGCCTCTCTTTGGCTCTGATAAGACATACCAAGACCACACTTTCTGTGAAGGCCTCCTCAGTCTGACACCCCTGGCCAAGCCACCTATCTTCTGTCTACCTACTGGGCTTTAGGACAGAATTGTTCAGAAAGGAGACAAGGAAGCGAAGAACAATACCTTTAAAAATTAAATGTAAAATTATATTTTTTTAAAAAGGGTATTCATTAAATTAGAACTGGTAATAATTTAGACAACTAAATTGTCTAAATTGTCTAGTTAACGAAAGTTCACTTTTGTATCATTTATGAAGAACAGGTTTGTTAAGTAAATTAATAGTATACACACAAGCTTGCAACCCAGTTGTTTAACCTACTTAAGAAAACGAATTGTTTTCAAGCACTTTAAAAATCACTGGGCATGTACTTGCCTTTAATTACGGTCTAATTATAAATAATTTCTATTTTCTTCATTATAGCTTTGATAACCCTCTATTTGATTACACTGTATTACTACTTAAACTCGATGTACTTTAGATCCTTTTAAAAAATGTCTCTTTATTAATCAATTTGGCTTTTTAAATAATCATCTGAGATAAAGTGCTTAGCCATTCAGTGATTTCTCCTTTTTAGTTAATCTATCATGCTGCCCAAAACGCAAAATGCCTTTCCACGGCCATGCAGGCCTGTCCCCCAAGCCCTCCTGCTCCACATACCAGCACTCCGGCCTCTCTGTCCTCCGTTATTTATTATGAACGCAGTGCCGAGAGAAGCCCCATAGAGCCATCAGTTCCCACCACTTGAGCCCATATTTTATTTAAGGCACTACACTTCACAAAACAGGGATTCACCCAATCAATTAACAAGTTTAGTCTGCACCGCATTTAAGAAGGTTTGCTCAGGAAGAGAATGCATTCTAGTCACAGCCCCTAACTCCTCCATTTCCTAGTTTGTGTGGCCTCAGATCAGTTACTAAGCTTTGAAAACTCCATCTTTTAAAGATCAAACCATTCTTCACCTCAGGTTGTGTGAGGACTCAATGAAGTAGTGGGAAGTACTTGCTATATAACAAGCATTTAATGAATACAAGTTCATGTCCAAACTCCTCTTCTCCTTGCCTCATGGGAAAACTCAGTATAATTCAGAGCAGTATTTTAAAATGTGGTCATACAGATCCTCAGAGGGAACCCCCAGAAGAATATGCCAGCTTAAACTGTATCTGCCCTATCACAGCCCCTAACCAAAACAAGGAGAATATTAAACACAACAAAACAAACAAAAAACACCTACAAGAGTTCCATAACCTAAAACTCAGCAACCAACTTCATCCTTACCCAGGAGAACAGTATCAGTATTTGGGGGACGGGGGATGGGGTGCGAATGAGGAATAAGCAGACTATAATACCTACTTTGACTTCCAAATAAAGGTGCTACAAAACTAGTCGTAGAGACCCCAATTAATCCTGGCCTGGGAATGCTGGGACTACTGAAGGCACTATCTCAGTGGTGGGTTGTCTGGGGTTTTTTTTGTTTTTTGTTTTTGCCTATGAAGCTCTGTCAAGTACCAGTGATTAAATACTGGCATTTAATATCTGACAAAAGAAGATCATGTTATTAAAAATCCATTTAGAGGTAAGCAATTCTGAAAACCAAAGGTGTTAATAATGTGATGCACTATGGGGCATCCTAGCAGTGTTTTTAAAATGCCAATCCCTAATAGTGAACCAAGCAGAACTGTGAAAGCTCCAGAAGGTAAGACATTTCAAATGCACGGCCTTAACAAGTAACACAGGAGTGAATCTAAAAATCACCAGCAAATAATGCCAGATGAACTATTTGCTCTGTATTTTCAATATATGAAATAGCTAAGCTTTTCTGGCATGTAAAATTATGTGGTTTTAGTATACTGCTTCTTTTAATATCATGAAAATTTATTTACATCAAAGAGATGGAAGTTATAGTGGCATTCCTTCAAAACTGCCTCAAGAGCAAAGCCAGATATTAGAAGATTGCAAACAAAATGCTGATGAACCATGAATATATATGCTGTCTCTGCAAATAATCCTTTCTCTATAAAGGATAAAGTTGCCAACATGTTTCATTTGCAAAGCCTCTGTGCTTCCAAATGGCCTGTAAGCAAAGGTCAGAGTGTCTCCCATGGGTTTGCAAAGGGCTAGACCCTGAGTGATATGTCAGAAGCCTCAGACACAGGTGGAGGGCACACAGCCAGGGACTAATTCCTCACCCAACAGAAGTCCAACTAGTTATCCAGAAGAGCCGATGTAACCTAAGACAGAAGGGGACTCTCCCCAGGAAGAGAACACATTCCTGTTTGTCAGACTAGGAACTGTAACCACCACCACCACCACCACCACCACAGGCACTACCAGTATTTCTGCAACAGACAAAGCGGAAAGATTCTCTGCTTTTAGGTACCACACATCAGCGATGCTTTTCTTTAGTCTCTCCACCCTCAAACTGGTAGATGAGGCAGCTGTTCTGGCTCTTCTTTGTTTAATGGGGGAAGGAGGACAGGTGAACAGAGAAGGTACTACAGCTCAGAGAATTCAGAATGATTTGTATTTAAAACTGTCTCTAATTGTGCAATATTCTTTGTTTCCTATTAAAGGACATTCAGGTATGAGCAGGGAAGGTGAGAAAAACTGAGTTTGTACAAAATATACTGTTGCCTAAAATATACTTATTTTAAGGAGGGGAGAAACAGACAGTCCACAGTGCCCTTCCATGCCATCCCAAATATTCCTCCTAGAAAGAAGGGAGGCCCAGCAACTTCAGGAAGTTACTGCAAACCCCGTTGGCCTGGGAGACTTTTGTGTCTAGTTTCTTCCTAAGGCAGTGGAGTATAGTGATCAGACACACAAACTCAGCAGCCAAGTCTGTCTGGTCACTCCCTACCTGTGTGACCAGATGCTTAACCTCTCTGCAGTTAGCTGACAGTATTCATTATGAAGACTGAGTTACCGTACGTAAGGCACTTACAGCAGAGAGCCTGGTGTTCATTATAGGAAGCACACAGGAACTAATATTACCTTCCCCTTCTCATATACACGTGTAAGTTCTCACCTTCTCCAGCCCACACTTTTTCTTTCCCTATTCTTTCAGGTCATTTGCCTGACCCTGGTTTTATCTTATTCCCAACCCAGCCTGGAGTTTTTTGAACATTCACCAGTATTCCCCAAAGGCTTCACCTCCTGGTTATCCCATTCTATCTATCTAGGCCAATCCTCACTCAGCCTCAGAGGAACCCCAAGTAACTGCATTCCTCACCTTGACTTCCTGGGAAAGGCTGCACAGCCATAAATCACCGCAATTACAAATAAAGGATCTCTCCTCTCAGCTAAGCCCTTAGAGCTGGTAGATGATTCTCTAGGTTTTTTTTTCCTTTGAAGGTGGAGGATGGAGGTCTTAATTTTCTAAATGTGTTCCCTTTCTTTTCACTCAGACTTCATTTCCTATTTTACAGAGAGGAATGCCTTCTACTTAGAGGCGAATGTCTCCCTAGGGGAACTCCCTCAAATATCCTTCTCCCCATTTCCAAATATACTCTCTCCTCTCCAAGGCTAACCTGTTATCTATGCAGCAAATCTCTCCCCACACCCCAGTTCTCTTCCTGGACACACTCTCCCATGTTCAAGTCAACTAACTGTATCAAATGCCTACTCAGGGTACCAGGCTCACCTCATGGATGTTGAGGATATAGAGCTTATCCTTGTACTTTCAATGTACTACTTGCTCCTTCCCCTTAGCCTTCTGATTCATGCTTTAGAATGCGAGTCCCACAAGGGGAGGGATTTTTATCTATTATGCTCACTGTTTTATTCCTAGAGACTAGCACAGCTCCTGGAACACATAGGCACTCAAAAATTTTTGTTGAGTTAATTTAAGCCATCCTTGATTCATTTATTCATTCAACAAATCCTGAGAGCACTCACTGTGTGTGTCAGGTGCTGGGGTTACAGAGGTGAGCACAACTAGTTCCTGTCCTAGAGCTACTCATTGTAGTGACAGAAAGAGACCCAAGAGCCCACATGTGGCAATGTGGCAGACCACCGACAAGCAGGATAAACAATGTATGGAGCTGCTGGGCCCTAATGGAGACCCCATGGACAGAGGGTGCACTGAGATCTTCAAGGCCAAACCTAACTGCCCACTTTCTCTGCTTATCTCAGCTGACCCCCTGAGGCAAGGGCCCTGATAACTGTTCTTCATACTTCTCTAAACTCTTTCCTGTCTGGGTTTCTCTTGCACCACTCCTTTTCCTGTCTCATCGCATCCCCTGAGGGTGCGCTGTCAACCCCCGGCCTAGATGACCATCTCTACATGTAAAAATCAACATCTCCGTAACTTCTCTCTTGAGCTCCAGACCTGTATTTCCACCTGTCAAGTTGCAGTACATGTCCAGCAGACATCTAAAATCTATCTCAAGCAAAACCACAGCCTCTCAGCTCCCACCCTCACACCACTACATAGTTCAAACCCACTGAACACCTATCCTAACTCATAGCTCCACTCATTCACCCAGCCTGGGGCTTATCCACAACTCCTCCCTCTTTCTCATCATATCCAATGGATTTCACACCAGAAGTCTCTAAATCTGATTTTTCCATCTTTACTGTCATTGACTTAATTTACATTTTCCTGCTTTGACTGTCTGCCTCTTGTATGTTCCCCACCACCAGACCCTCAATGTAGAGATCAACTGAAGCAAGCTGACTTTTTAAAAGCTGCTTTCTACAAGGTAAATTCCAAATCTCTTAAAATATGAAACCCAACCTATCCACTCTCCTCTGGACAGTCTACACCTGTGTCCCACTAATATCACACCACTTCCCAGACTCTCCTACTCCCTAACTTTTTTGTTATTTCCTCTTTGCGAAATGCTAACAACAAAAATAATGGGAACAGTAGCTTACATGGACTCCTAACAATATGCTACTTTAAATAAATTCTCGCCTAATCCTCATAACTAGTCTTCGAGGTCAGTACTATTGTTATTCCCTGGTTTCCCTGTGAGGAAGCTGAGGTGCACAGATATTACTTGCCCAACACCGGGCTGACCTAACCACACAGCTGCTTTGGGTTCAGAACCTTGGTTCTTGACCATTGCACTACACTCCCCCCGATTTACTCACCATCCCCTTCATCAAGCAATTCCTAATTATCCGTTAAGACCCAGATCAAATGCTTCTTCTTCAGTAGAGTCTTCCCAGCGCCCTAGACCTTTCTCTCCATCCTCTCAGATCCCTTGGCATCATACTTCCATCTTTATTACAGACCGCCTCACTGGCCATTTACATTAATCAGCTTAAAGATAAAAGTCAGGCCTTTGTTAATCTTTGTAGTGCTGAGAATATACATAAATACTTATTAATAAACAAAGTCTTCCTATGTAGGACCTAGAGTATATCCTACTCAAACTCAAGTCTACCCGGCACGTTTACTGCCTCCAAACACTCTACACTGCTAACCCCAAACTCTCACCTCTTCTCTGCCCCAGAACCCTTGGTGACAAAGAGTCAAAGCCCTTGCTGCCACTGCCACCACCAGCTGATGGCATTATCACGGCTGGGGCCAGGCCCATGCTCCCCTTCATTAAAGAAGCAAGTGTACCTGAGAAGCACTTTCTCGTGACGAAAAAAGACAGAGGGGACACTTGATGTGGGGTGGCTAGATTTAAGAACTTTGTCACTTAAAATGTGAGAGTGGGGTGGTAGACATAAAAATAAAAATGTACGCAAATATGGCAGAACACCTGCCATTATTCATAACTCATAAAGAGCCAACAGGCTGGCGAAACATAAATAAGTAACATTATTTAGTTCTGCAACCTTCTTGCCACTTTTACATAATCACCATGACTATATACCTCATTAAATCAGATAAACTTTGGTAGATTCTACAACTTCTCAACACATAACAAAGCTGGCTTGTTTTTTCTTTTTTTCTTACGTTAAAGTAGAATGGTTATCTGTTTATAGTATATTTAGAGGGAATAGAGTAATATTTTAAAAAGTGTGAGTAACTGAACCATTATCACTGTAGTCAATAAATAAGAATGGAGGAGGTAGTTCCAAAACTTGAAGTAAAGTTTATTCCTATGAGTAAGACTAATAAAAACCAGGAAGCACATAGTTAATGGTAATACATGCTAAGAGATTGTCTATAATTAAGATGTGCTTCCCAAATGCTGACCTTTAGTACCTGTGTTGATCTATATATATATATATTCCCTATGTAATGGTTTTCATAAAGCTATATTCAGTTTACTGAGATGTCTCTTATTACCATATTTTTCTTTGAAATGATTATAATAAATGGTGGGTTTAAAAAATGCCTTTACTTGGCAAATTTAAAACTGGTAACTCATGTTGGATTCCAATACTGCTTTTGCACTGTTACAGTTTCCTGAAACCTAAGTCTGGGAAACACCATATTAAAGTGTCTGAAGACACTTAGGAAACAGCTAACTCCAGCTTACTTGATTAGGAGGTAATTTTAGAAAAGAATAATTGGAATGGAAAGCTAACCATGCATTTCCACAAACTGTGCCTAAAAAACAAAAACCTAGAACATTAAGATTTTATATATACACATTGCTTAAGATTCCAATGCCCATTAACATCTTACAGATGGTTAAGTCCTATAGTAAGTAAAGACCAGTTTAATTCAGCTTAATCAGGAAAAGAGCCTTTTATTTTTCCAGGTAAACCTATTAGTATCCTGTCAAACAGTGGGGAATGTGGAACTAATCAAATGTACTGATATATGTCTGAAAACAGAATGTGTTAATAGTGGAGACTTATCTTCATGAAACCTGGAAGAGGGGTGGAAAGCAATCCCCCTCCAAAATAAAAAGACTATGGCGGTATTTTCTGTTGGGCTTTTCCAAGAAAAATACATAATCTGGCAAAAAGGTATTTTCTACTTAAGTTTCTCTAAAATCTGGGGAAAGCATATATATAACCTCCATTCCTCAATATGGATAGCCAGCTCCTTCTGATCCACACAGAATGCTTTGGACAGGAAGGACAACATTCTGATCATCAAAAATATCCATCACCCACATGTTGAAATAACAAATTAACATTTTTTTAAAAAATCACTTATATATTTGGTTGGTGTGATAACTGAGTAGACTGATAAATTTGATTTTCAAGACCAGCAAAACTGGGAATCATATCCTGGAATATGGCAAATTACAAGTTTTAAATCTCCTACAAATCTCAGTGAGACAACCCTTAGAGAATCCCTAGATCAATTTAGTGGGTTGGGATAATCAGGTCTTTTGGTTTTTGTTTTACAAAATGGACTTGAATAGAATATAACAAAATATATTACATATAGTATCAGAAAGTAAATACTTTTGTGTCAGTGTTTACATTCATGTATGTAGAAGGTCTCAATGCAAATTATATCTTATTGTAGATCCAATCGAAAAGTTTGAAAGCCCTGTACTATCCAATTACCTGTCTAACTTCAGCATGTAGACAGGAAGGTCATGGCATGAAAAGCAGAACAGTTATTTTCTATAAGCAAAGGGGTGAAAGAAACAATGGCACTGAGAGGTAAAAGACCGGCCCACTCTGGGCCCCTGGGCAAGGCAGTAGGGAATTTTCTGCTAGGTCTCTGCATTAAGGCATTAAAGGTATTAAGTCTACCACTACTACACAGTCCGGTTTTCACAAAGGCATAAATAGGTAACCAAAATGTACTTCTGAAAGAAAACAAAAATGTAAGAAATTTCCACGCTGATTAAAAAAAACAAACAACAACAAAAAAACACCCACACAAACCAACCAGAACTTCACAGAATAGCTTACACCCCAAACTCTTAGAAGGCAATTTATAGAAAGATAGGCTCCTCTGTCAGCTAAAAATGAAATTCTGCAACAACCGAAACCAACATGTACTCTCCAGTGTGGACAAGTTTAGTTCCAAGCATAATTCAAGATCATTTCTTGCTTTACTGGTTATTACAGGCATCCCTTGGAGATATTGCAGGTTCGATTCCAGACCATTATAATAAAGTATCACAATAAAGCAAGCTGTAATCTTTTTGCTTGTGGAGGGTCTTGTCTTCAATTTGTAAAAAATGCAATGTCTGCGAAGCACAATAAAGTTAAGCACAATAAAACAAAATATACCTGTACTTGGAAGGTCTAGTAACTACAAAGCAGTCTAAACTAATGAGATGATTAAATAAAAATCTCTGAACCTGCTTTTTATAAACCACCCATATTTAGTGATTATACTGGCCCAGAATGGCAAGAAATACAGAACGAGCATAACAGTCTAAGGCCAAGCAGCCTGCATATCACCAAAAAGAAGTGAGACACAAGCACAAAATAACTAGCCCATTGGCCTTGTAGTGTGGGTGGGAATGTACGAGGAGGAAGGCTAGGACCACTGACTGACAGCTTCCGAGAACATCTGAACCCTAATTTCGTACTTCCCCACCCGGAGCACCACCTCACTGATTTCACTGACTCCATGAGCTCCAAAAGGGGTGGGGAATGTTCCCACCTCTCTAACCGAATCTGTATTAAAATGCAAGCCTCTGCATCTAGCATATTTCTGAACTATGACATGAACCAGTATGTTTTAAGAACTTGTACCAATGTACCACCCTGCTGACCTTAGACAACACATTTTTTAATTCTTGTTTTAAATTTTGGAATCTGTGCACTTTCATAAAAAAGTTTATTTCCTCATATGCAAAATTAGGATTTGACCCTTCCAATTCTAAAAATACCATTAGCATAAGCCAACAGGTATTCCAAAAAATACCAATCCTTGAAATGCTTTGTGATGGTAAGAATACTTTATGATGTCGCCCTGGCTGGTGTAGCTCATTGGATTGAGTGCGGGCTGGGAACCAAAGGGTCCCGGTTCGATTCCCAGTCAGGGCACATGCCTAGGTTGCAGGCCAGGTCCCCATGAGGGCCATGTGAGAGGCAACCACACATTGATGTTTCTCTCCCTCTCTGTCTCCCTCCCTTCCCCTCTCTCTAAAAAAATAAATAAAAATAAAATCTTTAAACAAACAAAAAAAAGAATACTTTATGATGTCTTGACATCTATTTTCAAAGTGTATATCAGCTGTAAGGCAATTTACTTTAATTTGTATAATCCTGGGCTGTCCAATATGGTAGTCACACAGGGCTAGTGTGTACTTGTAATGAGGCTAGAATGACCAAGAAACTGAATTTTCAATTCTATTTTAGTTTAATTAACTTAAATTTAAAGTTGATACCTACTTCCAGTACTAGAAAATTTTGTTATGTTTGGAAAAACTCTGATATGTAAATGTACTTTTTTCACCAATTTTATACTACAGAGCATTTCCAATAAAAATTTCATGTTCAAACTGAAATGTGCTGTAAGTTTAAAATACACACCAGAGCCCTAGGTGGGTAGCTCAAGTGGTTAGAGCATCATCCTGATATGCCAAGGTTATGGGTTTGATCCCTGGTGGGGGACATACGAGAATCAAACAATGAATGCATAAATAAGTGGAACAACAAATTGATGTCTCTTTCTCAAAAATTAATAAATAAAAATTTAGAATAATAAAATACACACCAGATTTCAAAGACCTAGCATGAAAATAATGCCAAATACCTCATTTATATTTTTAAATCAACCATACTGAAATGACAATATTGTGCATACTAGATTAAAATAGTTATTAAAATTAAATTCAAATCCTTTTTACTTTTTTAACATGACTCCTGGTAAATGTAAAATAACACATGTGGCTTGCATCCCATTTCTACTGGAGGTGATGGCATAACCCAATGGTTCCCAAACCTTTCCCACTGGAACACGTCCCAGCACCAGGTTCAGGAGCACTGCCATAACCAAATACTGTTCTTCCTGGGCAGAATCACACTCTGCTGACCATACCCGAGACTGAGAAGTCCTTCCCTCATTTTCAGTAACTAATTACTGACTGCCCTACCCAACCACCTTTCTTTTCATCCTTTCCGGGTCCTCTTTCTTTTCCTGGCCCCAAGGCCCAGTTCTCAGTTCTTGTTTTCATTCTTTACACTTCCATGGTGACCTCATCCACTCTCTCAGCTTTAACTCTCACTTCTACGTGGATGACTTCCAGTTCTTTATCTCCACTTCTGACCTCTTTCTCAAGCTTCAGCTCCACGTCGCCAGCTGCTTATTAAACAGATCCATCCAGAAGTCCTACCAACTTCTTGAACTTAGGATGTTTAACCTGGAATTCCTCATCTTCATTTCTGCTGAAGATTCCCATCATTCGCCTTAAAAACCTGGAGTCTCTCGTCTCTTTTCTAGCCTACTGCCACAATCTTATAGCAGGCCCTTTCATAACTGTCCTTTTTGCCACAGCCTCCTAACTGGCCTAACTTTAAATTCTCCCTGCTGTCCTATCGATCCCCCACCCCAGTCCTCCTCTTGCCCACTGCCATATTAGTATTCTCAAAATACCACTTTGATCATGTTGCTGTTAAACTTTTAACAGGTCCCTACTGTCTGCCATGGCAATCCAAACTACTCAGCAGGCACCCTAGCACTTCGGCACACATTTGACTTCCCATCAATCTTCCCTGAACACAACTAATCCTCTAGCTACAATGTCCTGCCCTCTAGGTCCACTCTTCACAATTCTGTCCAAACTTCAAGGCTCAGCTCCAATCCAAGGTTCTCATAAAGCCTTCTCTGATCAACTCAGCTAACATCAGTCTTTTTCCACCCTCACACTCCTTCAGAACTTCTCATGGGAACCACTGAGTAACAGGAGGATGTGCCTTATCCTCTCTATAAGGTTGTGTCCCCTTAACAACCTGCAATAGCACCTTGCACTGCACATTGCCATCTTTGGACCTTTTACCAAAGCCATCAACTTAAAAAGGAAAATCTTGGAAAACTTGGGAATACTGATGATTTTCATGTCTTTATCTCCAACCACGTATCTCATTACTCCAGACCTTCATTTAGAAGCCCCAATATTCAGTAACTCCAAAACTGAACTCATTATCTCAAGCCCACATCTGTCTCTTCTCTAAATGGACCCTTACTCAGTGAATGGTACCACCATCTTTGGCCCAGGCCAGAGTCGGAGGTATTGGAAGTATCATTTAGTTTCCCCAGCTTGCACATTCTCAATGATTAGGTCCTGTGAGCTCTTCTACCTAAATCTCTCTGGATTTATCCACTTCTTCCCGACTTCGCTGTCAGCCTAGGCCACTATTAATTGGAATTACTACAATACTAGCTGGTCTTATACTCAACCCTCAATCCATTTTCTATAATGCAACTTAGAGTCATCTTTTAAAAATCTATTTTCAACAGGTAAGTTCATGCAGAAAAGCCTTCAATTATTCTCAAGATAAAGGCTTCCAAATATGGCTTATAGACTCTTCTGCATCTGCCAGTGTTTACCTTTTCAGTTTCACCAGATCATCCTTCCCTTATACACACTGCACTTCAACCATGTCCAAGTACTCCATACGGAGTTCTCCAAATACTCCAATGTCCTTTCTTGCCTCAGGGACCTTGCACAAGCTGGTAGGCTCAGGTATCCCCCCTTTATAATTACCCAATGTCCTGAGCACTGGCTAAGCTCCTTGTGTTCATATTCTTTCTAACCTCAGCAATGGTGACTGGAGGAAAGCTTCATGCTACTCCTGTGCTAGCACTTATCTCAAAGTATGGCATGTAATAGGTTCGCAATAATTATTTGCTGAATGAATGAGTAAATACAAAATAATTTTCTGGTTTTTTAAATAACAAATTCCAAGGTCAATGAATGAAAGTCATTTCTGTGTCATCTATAATTCAACAGCATTGTATAAAGTGGGCAACTGACCTAAATTTTTATTTTATCTGTCTCAAAAGTCAAAACTATTTATACTTTGATTAAATAAATAGAATTTATGTTAGTAGGCTTAGAATAACCAAAATGAAGGAGAAAACACTATTTTATGTTCTCCTTTGCCTTGTAAACTCTAAGACCAATTCATCTGAAACTGTTGAGAATCTTTTGATGCAAAACACAGAATGTATGAAAAGCAGCCAAGCAAATGGATACATCATAGAGGCAGAGCCTGAAGAGAAAACATTAGACCATAGGAATGCAGGGACTTCAATAAAAAGAAAAGGCTCAGCACTTGTCCAGGCTAAAGCTCAGTGCAATCAGTGCAGCACACACTTCATGATCCTGGGAGCCACGAAAAAGAACGGAGGTATCAGTGGGGCCATAAAAGCCTTTCTGGTTTATTTAACAAAAGGGAAGGAAACACTAAGCAACACAACTAAGTGCTGGCCCTTCCATACAGCATTTCCTTTATGCTTCGCAATGTATTATCCCCATTTTACTGATGAAGAAACAGGGGCTTATGGTCATGTACCTGGTCCTGGTGACCTTGTAACTCAGGTCTAACTCATACATTTTTATTGAGCACTCACTCCTGCTAAGCCCTCTTCTATATGCTGGGGATTGAGCAGTGAAAAAACAAAGTCTGCTCTCATGAAAGCTTACAATTTAGTAAGGAGTGATGCACCTTAAATAACGTAAATCAGATGATGATACAATTAAGGGGTAGTAAAAAGTAAAACTGAGAAATGTTATAGAGTAACTAGGGAGGCAACTTAGGTTTCGAGGTCTCTGAGATAACTCAAAAGATAATTTTGAGATACTTACGTAGGGTTAAAAAAATGGATAAAGTGCCCTCGCTGGTGTAGTTCAGTGGATTGAGCACGGGCTGGGAACCAAAGGGTCCCGGTTCGATTCCCAGTCAGGGCACATGCCTGGGTTGCAGGCCAGGTCCCCAGTGAGGGCCATGTGAGGAGCAACCAACCATACATTGCTGTTTCTCTCCCTCTCTGTCTCCCTCCCTTCCCCTCTCTCTAAAAATAAATAAATAAAATCTTAAAAAAATGGATAAAGTTACTATCTGATCAAAGATTAAATGGAAGTCTCTAGAACTACTATAAGCAAAAATTACTATTCATTCTCTGATCATTAATAAAGTGACCATCAAGTGAAAGGAATTACAGCTTTATCCTAGTCATAATCCAAAGCAGTAGGTTAGATAGCCACCAAATGGCAAACCTTTCCACATGAACCAAAAGGCTGTTTAAGGCCATGGGCCAACAATTCTTGGATTCCCCAGCACCTACAATAGCACCTGACACACATCAGGGCACAATAAATGATTGCTGAATGAACATATGAAAAGAGAAAGAGGAGAGCATGTTAAAATGTCACCACCATGGATAGGTTAAATCCTTTTTCAGGCCAAGTGGCTTCAATTCACCCCACCTCACTCTGCCACCAGTCTTAGTCACAAGATGCAGGTGAGGGCAGTCAGATTAGTGTAAATCCAGGAATAAGACTGTACTAGGAAACAACTAGCATATGCTGCCCCTCTCCCCAGTGGTCAGAAACCCCAGCTTTAAGTCACAAGTTTCACTTAAAGAAAATCTAATATCCAAATGATGAAGTCATGGAGCAGCCGGATAGGGTGAGGCCCACCCTACCGCTCTTATCTGCTAGGCCTGCTCTGCAGAACCTGAAGGTCTCCCCATCCCACATTACTCTTTCAGTGTCTCTCGTAGAGTCGAAGAACTGAAATACCTTAGAAGTCTCTGCTTCAATTTTAAGTTGTTTATTTTTAAAGGACTGTCTTAGTGGTGCTAGAGAACAGCAAATGGCGATTCAAAGCTGAACAACAGAGTGGAGTCTGCACCATATATCAAAGTTGCAATGCTTCCTCTCTGGCACCCAGACGGAAGGACTAAAAAGCAAGTTAAAAATAAGATACCACTTCTGATAGAATAAGTGCTACCAATTTTTGTGATGTTTTGGTAAAGCCTTAAGAAGGAATATGTGATACATTTTTTATGAGACAGAGGAGTGTTGTGAATAATGATATTACTATTAACATCACAAGTAGACCTGGCATAAGGATACACGGATGGGCAAGGGAGAGAACTTTACTAAGGATCATGTTCATCTTCTCCAGTAACAAACTCCCTCTGCACATGCCGTCTCGTTTTTAAAAACCACAACATACCAGTTCTAATATCCGTGGGTTTTGCTCTTCATAACATCAGCGACATTTCTGAAGTTTTTAATGCTTTATTTCACACTACTGATAGAAAGGAAACTTCAACAAAAGGCACAAATTTGATACTATCCATCTGCACACTTGATTCATTACTCATTTTTATTTGTTTCTGAATTACCATATTTTTGGTGTGCCATAAGGATTGGCTCTGCAGGAACTTAGATTCAAAATGGCAGCTGAGCTTCTGAAACTCACCAGAGCCATAACGCTTAACATACGTGAAACCACATCTTATTTATCTCACTTTTCAACCTGCCTAGGAGAAAAGAATATTTATAAAACATTTCAAAGAACTAGATGGTATTTATTAATGTTCATTATTACATCATTCTCTTTCTTGCCTAAGAGAGCAGGCATCCTGCCTCTGGTTTCTTCGTTCTGCAAAGTGAATTAACCTGCTATTCACATGTTGACACAGTCCACAAAAAGACAAGGTAATGGCAAAACATGGAAAGCCCATGTTTTCTCACTCTTCTGTAAGATCGACTTAGGAAATGGATGTAAAATGAATCATCTAACAAGTAAAGCCCCAAATAAGCACTTTCATTTTCAGAAAAAACAACACCAAAATCAAAGCTCTAATTTTCCTTAGGTCCACCACAAAGCAACATTCCCTATCACTAGGGCAATTTCTATGTCTTTTCCTTTCGATTGAAGCTGTAAAAAAATGTTTAAAGAGACAAATTTGTTCCAGACGACCTCTCTAATGTAATGCTTCTAATCCTTCTTACACAAAACCTGAACTTGTATCATCAAAAAATTTACACTGAATTTAAAACCATCACTTCTTTTATTTCCATTACTAATATAATAACGTTAATTTTGGAAAGATAATAAAATACTTGCTCTTTAGAGACAGAGCATTTTAATTATCTTTATGTATTCAAATGGAAACTCTTTTTGTTAAATTAGCGTGAAAGTCCCTTCATCTACACACAATTGGCCCAAAGAAACAGGCCATTTTCAGCACAAGAGGCCAATCTATTTTAACAGTGAATAAAGCTTTTGAAAGCACTACACACCCTCTTCTAGACTGTCAAATTTTCAAAATGGTCCAGCACTTTTTTCCATTTTTTTTTAACACTTTCAGGCCCAGCAAGAATCTTGTAATTAGGTTAATTTAAAAGGAACCTCCCCCCTAAAATACCCAAAACCAATGCTCCCTTCTGATCAAAATTATTCCATTTATGCCTAATTAGCTTTAATCCAATTCTACATATTTAATGATGGGGATATGACAATTCAATCCATTTGCATATTTTAAATGCCTTTCTAAACTATACTTTGTAACAGATTTAGAAGAACAGTCTCTTTCTTATGCCAATATTCCCAGGCATAAATCAGGAGGATACAAATTAGAGAAAAAAAGAAAACAAAACAAGGCCTCTCAGAGCCAGGGATGTGCTGAGGGGGGTGGGGTAATTGACCCAGGAGTGGGGGCAATTTACCCGCCACATCACAAACTATAATCCTTTCAGCCCACCAGACCAAGAAGCATTACATCACACTCTCACAATGATAGGGGGAGGTGGCTCTGAGAAAGCAAGTTTTCAGCTTTCTTCCCTTCCAGCTCCCAGGCTTTCTAGAACCCTGCATTTAGGGAGTAATGGAATTTAACTTGAGGGCACTGCACAGTTTCATGGTAACTAACATATGTACACACACAGACAGCTACTTATTTATGGGACCCTCAATGACCGATTCACAACGGAAACATGGCCAAGACAGGCCACTGCACACACATATGCTGCATTAGTGCTGAAAAGCCCAGTTCATCTGCATAAAATTAAACAAAAAATGTAATCCGTGAGAAATGGAGAAGGCCAATCTCCAGGGAGAAACTCATAAAGAAATAATTCCTATCGGGTGAATAGCTGTTTATATCTTTAAAACACTATGTTTACAAGATAGTCCTACCATTTGGTTCAAACTATGATCAAAATAACAGCGCATCTGGCTGCACATTTGAGAACAGAGAGCGACCCAGTGCAAACGAGCGCGCGCAGAGAGGAGAGGGGTGATCCATACAGAGCTCTGGAGGTTTTCAAGCCCGGGGAATCTATAAACCCAAAACCTCCGGGTGTTCACTCGCCCCCAGCCTAAAGTTTAAAATGTATCAGGTCTCGTTTTAGGCTTTACATCTCTCTAGGAAGGATGGCTCAGCTTTAAAAAGAGAAAGAAAAAGAAAAAGAAAAAAAAAAAAAAAGAGGCTTTCCTGTGGTAGTGCTTGCCCTCCCAGATCCTTTGTCGGCCTTAGCAGCCGAAAGAATGTAAACCCATTTATATTTATGCAAATTTTTGCAGCAGATTTAAGGGCGCAGGGAGAGGTCTGTGTTTTTTTAAAAGCCTCTTTCTAAATATCAAATTTCCAATTACAGCTTTATTTATTGGCAAGACAGAAACGATGATGAAAGTCCAGACATTAAAAGTGCAATTAAATCACTTTAAAATCTAAATATTTTACCAAGGCTTTTCCATTTCTAAAATGCCGAACCAAAAGTACATCATGGGTCTGATTTACACAGATTCACGAAATGTCTGAAGCCAGTCTCCATGCTAGACAAATGTCGATTTGCAACAGCACTAGTGAAAACGGTTAGACAAGATCCATATAAATCAATTGGTTTTAAAAAATTGAAAATATTTACCAACCTCATAAAGTGCAGCAGTGCTTAAATCCAGCAAATTGAGGCATACAAGGTAGAAATGGAAATGAAAAAAGGTCCAAAAAATGATTTCTTTTTGTCTATCTGTATTTGTATTTTAAATATTCAGAAACCAGCAGAGACTCTGTCGGCCATTTTGGCTTGAACTAACTCGCTCACTCTCCCTCTGGCTGGCTCTCTCTTGCTCGCTCTCTCTTGCTCGCTCGCGCTCTCCCTCTCTCCCTCTCCCTCTCTCTCTCCCTCTCTCTCTCTCGTTCTCGCGCGCTCTCTCTCTCTCTCCCCCTCTCCCCCTCAGTCTCTAAAGGAAGCAGCTTTTTGTGACCTTCAAATAGAGGCGGATCATGTGACTTTGGGTAGGTTTGTCAATCAGGAAAGGGGAGGGAGCTGGGGAATGAAACTGCCTTAAAGGGAAAGCGGCCCTTTTCCACTCACTTTCATTTGTGAGGCTGTTATCTCATCCTCTCCGTCTACACACACTGAATGTGAAAGTGGCAACAGCATAAGGGGTTTAACAGATGAACAAAATATAAAACTTTTATTGGTTTATAGAAATATGCTCAGTTGCTAATGATTCTTGCAGTTCCTGGAGCTTCGCTTGCTTGCTACTCTCCAGATGTTTGGGCAAGCAAACTGCTCTTTAAAAGGGGGCTTAAACAATGCTTTACCCAAACAAGAGACTTTACTTTTTATTTTAAAACTTTTAAAAGATTTTATTTACTTTTAGAGAGAGGGGAAGTGAGGGAGAAAGAAAGAAAGGGAGAGAAACATCAATGTGTGATGTGAGAGATACATCCTATCCTTTGCCTCTCAAAGGCCTCCAACTGGGGACCCAGCCAGAATCACAGGTTGGTTGCCTTCCCTACACACCTGGACCATAAATCTTATGCACCCAGACCAGGGATCAAACCCGCAACCTAGGTATGTGCCCTGACTGGAAAATGAACCCACAATCTTTCTGTCAAAGAACAATGCTCCAACCAACTGTGGCACACGGGCCTGGGCAAGAGCCTAGTTTTTAAAGATCAAGGTGAAATACAGGGCACAACTGATCTCTAACCAGCTCCTAAAATGCTTAGGAAAAGAGTGAAAGGAAATATGGCAAAGTATAAAATTGTGAATGGCAATTCTAATTCAGAGAGGTTAAGTGACTACCCCAAATCACACAGCTAGACAGCTGCAGGACAGGGACTGGATTTCCAACTGAACTATACATTCATTGTTTTGTGTGTATGTGTGTTTGGTAACTCCTCCCCCTAACCAAAATAAAAACTATGCTACAGCATAGCAAACCAAGTTCCTCAAGGTTGGATAAGCAGATCTGAATCATTATTAATCTCGTCTTCCACCTGAAGCAGTAGTTCTGCAGCTGATGAAGAGTAAGCATTACATTAAAAAACCTTCCTGGTTCCCCCACCCTTAGGTTTCTTCTTCTAGATTTCTAACCACCTAAGAAGCCCACACTGCGTTTGTGTCTCCAGCCCTGGGGCTAACAGGCTGTGTAACTCAGGCAGGCAAGTCCCTGGTATCCCTGGGCCTCCGTCTTCTCATTTGTAGAACGCAAGAATAAGACATCACTAGATTGTATCTTTGGTTCCTTTGAGCTCTGAAACTGCGCCTGCCTTTTTTCCCCTGCAGTTCTGTTCATCTCATCCCTGCCATCTCAAAAGTCAGCCATTACCCTGGGCAAACTTTCCCTGTCCTTCCCAGTCTAGACCAGCCTTCCTGTTCAATGTTCCCATGACATCTTTTACTCCTTCACAGCACTGGTCGTAACAGCAGTTTATTATCTGTGCCTTCTCCAGTATGTATAAGGAAAACACACATCTTCCTTCCTGGCTGTGTAAAGCCCTACACCAAGCCCCAAATAGGTAAATAAATGAATTAATTGGACCTCCATTTGGAAGTGCTGGGCTAAAAAACAAGAAATCTGCCACCCAAATATAAGGAATGAAAATCACATAGTTTCCAGAAACTTGCATCCATCTATTTGTTTGATTGCTTGAGGAAATAAAGTAACTAAAATGATAGCAAGCAGATAAAAGTGCCCTGCGTTTATCAGACTCCATCTATCTCTGTAAAGCAGAAATGGGATTCCAGTCTGATTCTCCCAAATGAACTAGGCTCACTGAGTGTGATCTGTCTGCTATGCCAGCCAGCAGAGAACTGATGGATTTTGTAAGCCTGGCATTCCTTGAAAGGAACCTATGAACTTTTTTCTAAATTGCACACTTGTCATCCTGGCTTCTGGGTCTGTATACAGTCTCCCTCCTTCCATTCTCTTTACTCTGACAGAAGAACAGGAAAGAAGCTGTTTCAGGGAAGGCGGAGGCCAATGCCTAGATGATCTGTAGCTTGAGTATTTATGGTATAAAATACTTCCACTGTCTTTGCACAGCTCTGAGTGGAGTAGGAGCCAAGAGTTGGCCTGACAATTGAGATGTAGGCAAAAGCAGGAAACTCCTAGGATGGAAATTTTGAGTACTTAGTCTATTTTTATCCCTCCAATACCTTCCAGATGAGTTACGGAAAGATTACTGACGTGGAGCATGCTCAACATGTTAAAATGCATGAAGATTGTACAGCTGCCTTGTTTCAATTTGTGGACACAATCTCCTTATAAAACTGAATTTTGCTAAGTCTCTATTCCCCAGTGCAGAATATTACTCTGAATGTCTACATGTGTTACTTCATAAGTATTAAGTAACAAGCTGCACAAAGTTGGGAAACATAAACACATTTTAAAACAAAATATTAGTTCTCTTTTCAAATAATATAATCAATTTTTTCTTCAACACCTAGACATCTTTATTTATTATCATTTTGGTGACATACCTCTAAACTTAAAGCAATTAGTCCAACTGTTCATCTAAAAGAAACAAATGCAATAAATATACTATTGCCCCTGTATTTTCAGACATTTTGGGCTCTATGATATACATATTATAACCTTTTCATATTAATAATTAGACAGTTTTTAAATTATATTATTATATAGTGAGAATACAAAGTAACAACAAATAAGTATACTTTTTTAGACAAATAAACCAGAACTTATACACTCATGTAGGTATTCTCTTTCAGAGTTGGTATCTTTGGTGACTATACACTATTATTAAAATATTTTTATTTGGAAACAGATTGAAAAATATAAATTGAACATTTTACTAAAAAATCTAGAAAACAAGTAGCAAATGCCAAAAAAGAAATTAATAATGATAAAAGCATAAACAATAGTTTTTAAAAAAGAGTAAATTGGTTCAATAAAACCAAAACCTTTTTTTTTAAAATAAATAAACCCTGGCTAGGTAACTCAGTTGGTTAGAGCGTTGTCCCCCCAATATGCCAAGGTTGCAGGTTTGATCCCTGATCAGGGCACATATAAGAATCAACCAATGAATGTATAAATAAGTGGAACAACAAATCAATAAAAAACATTTTTAAATTAAGTAAATAATCCTTTGAGAAATATGATCAACTAAAAAAAAGGAAGTCAAAGCCCTGATCAGTGCAGAGCTCAGTGGGTTGGTGTCATACCACAAAGCAAAAGGTCACCAGTTCAATTCCCAGTCAGGACACATGCCTGGGTTGCGGGTTTGATTCCTAACGAGGGCATGTACAAGAAGCAACCGATCGATATTTCTCTCCCTCTTTCTCTCCCTTCCTACTCCTCTCTCTAAAAATAAATAAATCTTTAAAAAAGAGAGAGAAGTCATAAATGAGCATTAGGACTGAGAAAGGGCACATTATAACTACAGATTTGGAGAGGATTTTTTCAATTGTGAGAGAGTTACACATAACTTTATATCAATAAACCTGAAGATTAAACAAAGTGGATACTAGTCAAGGAAAATAGAAAGTGCTAAAACCAACTCAAAAAATTATGAAAATAACAACAAAAACCCATTTTAGAAATTTGTAAGATATTCGAACTAAAATTACGTGAGGCACAAATGGTTTTCTGGAAGAATTCTACCAAACTTCTATTGAACAGATAATTTCCATGTTATCCCTACTGTTCCCAAACTTACAGAAATAAAAGGGAAAGCTTCCTAATTTCTTTTATGAGGCTAACATATTCCTGATATCCATCTGGACTAAGATGGTACAAAAAAATAAAATTATAGGACTTCGCCAAGATGGCGGCGTAGGTGGACGCACTGCACCGCCGCTCACAACCAGAGAGTTTAAACAACGAACTCAATAGCGAAAAATAAACAACCAGAACAGACAGAATCGAACTGAAGGGAAGTCCGACATCCAGGAAGTTGGGGAGGACGTACATCCAGGCCGGTAAGCGGGGCAGAACCGAGCAGAGGAGCGGAGTGAGAGGCAGTTTGCCCGGAGGGACTCACCCCGGGAGCGCCTAACCAAACACTACCCCGAGCAACGGGTGAACCTTGCAGGCTGGTGGCGTAACTGGAGAGGCCAGTGGGAACCAGCAGGGCCGAGAAAGCCAGAAAAGGCAGTGGGGAACTGGGGAGCAGAGGGTGATAGGGAGTGGCGGTGAACGGCAGACGCCATTGCTCCCTCCCAGGCCCCACCCCCACAGGAAACGTCACAAAAAAGCGACCCAGGTTGCCAGGTGCCAACAAACACCTAAGACTCCGACAGGTGCGCCGAGATAAAAAAGAATGAAAATGGCCAAAACGAAAGATCAGAACAAATTACAACTAACAAACGAAGAGATAGCCAAATTAACAGATGCCCAGTTTAAAACACTGGTAATCAGGATGCTCACAAAACTGGAAGAAATAGTTGAACACATGAACAAAAC